>JAAZTK010000759.1:0-17604 GCA_036507255.1 Megalothorax incertus
TTACGAAACTCGACCCCAGGGGGTAATTTGACCTCCTGAATTCAAATATCTTGTCAAAACACATCCACGAACCCTCCCAAGCGGCCTTGGGCACTTCTTTATTTGAGTATGAATTTGTCGGGAATTTCCGAACCCCTTTCGGAAGTTGGAGTGCCTCCCAAAAAGGTACCCCAAAATTAGCTGAATTTAATATATTTAATTAATTAACACGATTTATACTTAATTTATAAAATTCCTAATTAACCAGGTCTGTGCTGTGTGTCAATCCCCTGCTGACAAATCCTGTGGTGCTTGCCACGGAGTCTCTTATTGCTCGGTTGAACACCAAAAGTAATTAATATATTTTAAGAATATTTTATTTATATTATGATTTATGACTGAAAAATAATGTTTTCTTAATTATTTGATGCTAATACACACACTTTGAACAGCGTCATTAATTATATTATTTTTATGTTAAGAGCGATGCTCTCATATTATGCTGTAACGCTAATAAAAGCTAATAAATGTTATTTTACTGTATATTTCCAGATCTCACTGGAAGGAGCACAAGAAGGATTGTCCTCCGATTCGGATTGTCAGTACGCCCGAGCTTGGTCCTCACTTCGTAGCCACCCGGGACCTCTCTCCTTGGACTCTCCTCCTCACTGAACATCCGGTTCTTATCAACCCGTTTGTAATAAAAAAGAATCGCCCTCCATCCTGCATTTCCTGCCGCTCAATTCTTCCTTCAGCTCCGTGGACATGCTCCAAATGCTCTACACCATTCTTCTGCAACCAATCATGCTCAATGGTATTTATAAAATTCGTTTTTGTATACAGTATATTCATACTTAATTAATTAATTTTATCGTTGTTTTAGAACAAAATCCATTCTGAGTTTGAGTGTGGGGTTCTATCCAAATGCAGTGAGGAGAAAAGAGGAATACTTTGCAAGCCTCCAAACTTAATGTATCTCAGAGCCCTTGGCTTGAAGAACAGTGACCCACAAACCTGGACTCAGGTGTTGATGTGGAGTGGGGCTGATCAATATAAGCCTGAAGATGCCAGTGAGAATGACAAGTGGTTTATCCAAGAAATACTTCCATTTCTCGGAGAAAAAGGTGTGGGATTTGATGCGGACATGGCTAAGTTGCTGAGGATTTACGGACAAAAAGGGATTGTGATGGAGCCGAGTGGACGTTCTCCCAAAAATGATCATGGGTGAATTTAAAATTAATATATAATTTTTACCTTTGTGCGTTACGTACGCTTTTAACTAATGTTATTTAATTTCAATAATTTAACTCTATTCTCTATAAATTGATAATCGATTAGGGAGAGTCATCTTCTCTATTTGAAAGCGAGCAACTTTGCCCAAAACTGCTTCACCAACTGCTGCGCGAATATAGGGAAAGGCCCTGAATTCAAACTGGCAATAAGGACGACTGTTGAGGTCAAAAAGGGTCAAATCCCAGCCATTGATTTCATGGGAACTTCCTATATGCTTGGGGCAATAGCCAGGCAGCACATACAGCAGAATAAAGGGGCTTTGTGTATTTGTCCAAGGTACGATATATTTTATTAAAACTTTTATTTGTTTAATTTAAAATCAAAAGTTTAAAAATTAAAGCAAACTAATCTCAAGTACTCTTAATGCTACAGGTGCAGTGATCCGACAGAGCTTGGGACAATGTTATTTGCTGTCAAATGCACTCAACACAATTGCGAGGAAGGATATCTACTTCCGGTGAACGTCAATGACATGTCGATGAAAGCTCTTTGGCGTTGTAACCGGGCTGGATGCGAGGGGAAAAGTTCTACTTGGGAAATTATAATAATCGGTTCCGATTGTATGCATGGCATTGTCACATTTCATGAGCAAGTCCATGCAGTGTCAGATGTCGAGCGAACCAGGGAGTTTTGGGAGACTCTCAGGAAGAATCTACACCCAAACCACTACGTTGTCCAAAATTTCGAAAGGGATTTGGTTAATGATCTAGATTATCATATCATGGATAAAGGGATGAAATTCTCTCTTCCACGGATGGATCTTCACATCACGATGATTGAACATCTTCTCAAGCTGGCCCAACTGGTTAATCCTGGATTAAATCTTGCTCAAGGTACTATGTTGTTTGCATTTAAAAAATGTTTAAAAATTAATTGTGATTTTTTCAGCGCGTCTTTTGGCTCTTCTCTACAATGGGCTTAACCATAGGCTTTTATGGTCGGAGATTCGTCACAGAGCTGAGCAAAAAGAATTAAGAGAGAGGATAATCCAGGTCATTGAGCAATGTAAGCCCTTTGCTAAACTCTACCCTGATATTGTACTCCCAATATTTTTTGAATAAGCGAAGATGGCTCAATGGCTCTGAATTCTATTAATAATACTGCTAATACTACTACTACTAATAATAATACTATTAAAATTAATAATAATACTAATACTAATACTATTAAAATTAAATAAGAATCTTTTTTGTTGGATTTGGGAGTATGTATTGAATTATCGGATCAACTTTAATAAAATTTTATAGAAATAAAAAATACTGGTCTTTATATATCGTATAAAAAATTGCATTCCTCAAGAATTTTATTATAAATACAATAATTAGGGATTTTTTTAAAAGAAGAGTGTAATACTTATAGACATTTACTACTACTAGCATGACCACTTTTTCTTGAAAACTACTAAACGTAGAACATCATAAAAAATATTAAAGATAGATAGATAGCCCTGATATCCTTCTGTGAGCACTCTGGGGACAGATTTTTGAAATTCAAATACCCCTTAGAATATCATGTTCGGTCTATCACATTCGAGAAAGACTTTGCATGTTCAGTTTAAGAGGGAAATTAATCAACGAAAGGTCACCGAAAGTAAAAAAAAATTGATTATTAAAGTTCTGGGAGGACTCCTAGTGATTTTGCATTTCCTCTCTGCAAATCGACAATACCCCTTTGTTTTTCTATAATAACTTATAAATAAGGAATGGGGGAGCCTCCCCAAATAAAAAAGTTATGGGATAGCTTAGTAGAGTAATTACTAATAAATAATTAATTACTGATATGAGCAATGCTGTGGGGAAGTAAAAAAGTAACGTTTTTAAGTAAACTGTGCACATTCCCCGCAAAATTTAAAAGTCGACGTCGACTGTCTCAAAAAGCATGCCGCTGGGAGAAAAAACTTTCACAATCTTTTTTATAAAATTAATTAAGCTCGTCAAAAAGTGAATTAATTTAATCAAACAATTCTGACGTCAATTGCCCCTTCAATGTGGAGCTTTTTTATACCAAAAACAAGTATGTAAACGATCCTTTTCAATTTAAATTAAACTTGAACTTTCATTTGATTGAAATTTTAAATTTTAAATTTTAAAGTGTGAGGCCATTTCAAATAATTTAAATATTAATAATATATTTTTTTTGCAGTTTTTGAATAGTTAATTGCAGCCTACACTTATCTGCACTTGTCACTTACCGTGACAAAGTTGCTGGCAAGTGGGTGCCGGCTGGAGGTGGCCGAGGCGGCCCATAACCGAATATAGGTTTTTTAAATATGCAATTAAAAATGTTTGAGAGTTTAATCCATCTTATTAATTAATTAATTTGTCATCATTTCCTTTTAGTTGGACACTCTAGACGTCTCTAGCTTGAGGGACAATTGGGGGTAAAACCTTTATTAGTTCATTTTGTATTTTTATCATAAACTTTTGACTTTAAAAGCCCCCATTTTAATTTTAGGTGTTGATCTATTTAACATTGTATTTAATATTTGTTTTAAAATTAAATATAAAGATCCAATCATGGCTTCGGAGCTCGAAATCTGGGATCTTGTGAATCATGTCTTTTTACCACTGAAGCTCCCAGGATCAGCTGACGCAGACAAAGACCAAATAAATCTGGAATTAATCCGTTTAACCTCAAAGACTCTGAAAGGATTGAGATTTAGCGAGATCCCCAAAACAAGATCAACATTCAAAAATTGGGTAGCTGCTCAATCAACCCTGGATCCAGAGGTACTTCAAAAACAGATCCAAAATTTGCATCCTGGGGATACATTTGCATTTCACATCCAAGCTCAAAATGCATGCATTTTAATTACAATCCCTAAACAAAGCCACGAGACTGCAATATACTCTGGATTCCCTACCAGTCAAAAATCCGAGGTTGTAGTCAAAAACAATGATTTGGCAGCGGAATTTCCAAGTAAGAAATCCCACTAATTTAATAATTATCGTAGGAATTCATGAAAAAGTAAAACTTTAATTAATATATTATAATTTTATAAATCTAGGTATATCCATCACTATTCCAAGATCTGAAACTCTAAATTCCATCTGCTTTGCAAAACAAATCGTAAACCTATACCTAAATGAAATTCAAGATTCTGTTGGAAAATCCAAAAATGTTGGACGAGGGGCTCAAGATATTCGTGATGTTTCGGATCCAAAATTCATTCTTTGGCTTTCTACACTCCTTGTCAATACTGAAAGCGTATGTTCTTCTGAGAATGAGCTCCCTCGAATTGTCAAAAAGGTTTTTTAATGATTTAATCCAAATTTAAAATTTAAAATGCTTATTTAAATTTTTAGATCCGAGACTCTGTAATAATAGGAGAAGGAAATGAGCCATTTCGTCGATCTGGGTTTTATTTTGCTATCAAAACAATTCTCCAAATCTCTCTTATCAAAGAACTTGGACCAAATGAGGGGCTATTCCTTTACAAGATACTAATGATTCGATTAATGAATGGTCTTCTTGAAAGAGTACAAGTTAATGACCTTTTCAAAGTGGATATGATCATGCAAATGATGAGCAAGATTGGGCGAAGGATCTACAAATTATCCAAAATGGATTTGAAGCTCAAAATTCGACCTTCCCTGATCGGGATTTATAAAGACCTTTGCGAGAAGATTGAAGCTTCTTTGAAGTCGAAGCGAGATGCCCTGAATTGGCACTGGGGAAAGTACATGAGTAAATGTTCAGCTCAAATCAAAACTGAATTGCAATTTGGTAAGCCTGAATTATTCAATATGGAGCTTGAAATTAATTATTTTATTCAGATTTAATTTGGATTTTTAATATTTAATTTTTTATGAATCATCAGCCTCGCCTTCTTTCCAATTGGATCACAAAATGGAGTCCTCGGGCTTTTGGGACTATCTATCAACGGGTCACCTTCCGGAACTCACACCCTCTGGAATAATTCCTGATCCTCAACCAATCCCCAGACACCTTAACCCTGGATTATATTTTCAATTGGAGAAATTTAACGTAGTATCTACTGGAAAATCCCATGATCTTCACCTTTTTGACTTTGAGCATCACGTTCTACACGGATTGAGCTCCCATCTTAATGCTGATCAGTTTGATTACATGTCCAATTTATTCCAATGGTATGTGAAAAATGCTCAAAGTGTTTATGATGGAGATCCGATTGGAAATTCACGGTTAATTTTAACCTGCCTTAAAATGCTACAAATTTGGGATCAGATTACAACAAGGGCTTACCCACTGCTAAAGAATTACGGGAGTGGGATTCAAATGGATTTTGCTAAGGATTTGCTATGCCCAAAAATGGAGGACTTGAAGGTTCTTAACGAACTTGAGATTTATTTTGTTGACCGCAATAGGAAGGGTATCCTTCCATCACTCATTAAAGAGAACAACCCCACTGAAATATCATTCGCCGTGAAATATGCCGAGTCTAATCCGGAATTAGAGCAATTGAGACTTGATATTCTTGCAGATGATAAAAAGGCTCAGGAGGAAAAAATTGCCGAGGTTCTGAAAGAGCGTGGAACTTGGAATGAGCAGACTAGTGAGATCTCTTTAATGAACTGCGATTATAGGACTACTACTTGGGGAACTGAGCACATGGGGTCAACATGCAAGAAATGTAAATTGAAGAATTCAGCAGCAAATATGAAAGTATCAATTCATGAAAAATACCTCCCAGAATCTATCACCGAACAATGGGCCGTAGTTTTTGAGTTGGGTATTCCTGGACCGATTGCAGTACTCCGAGATTTAATTGTGGCCTTCAATTTGACTGTAATCCAAAAGATTGGGCGCAAGGATACAGTGATGCATTGCTCTTGGCCCAGAGATTCTTCTCTACGTACAAAGCGTTCATATACCCCCAAATTTACTCTACATTCATCCACTAAATCTTGGAAAGAGAGAATCTATTCCACACAGCATGTTTCCAAACCTGAATCCGAGTTTATTGTGGATAATGAAATGAATACCAGATACGCACTGGAAAATCGTCAGTTGGATTTTAATGATATGAAGACTTTGAAGAAGAAAAATACATTTCAAGTAGGGTTTGATTATAATTTAATTAAAAATTTAATTTAAAAATAATTAAGCATTTTAAACCAGTTTTTCCCAATTTATTAGCCTATTATTTTTTGATAAAAATAAAAATTGTATTTGAATAGGTGGAAGATTCATCGCCATATTCAAATATGCAATGGGCTGTTAATGGAATGGAGGAGTCTGCAAATGGAGTTATTGCAAGACAGTACGAGCAATCTCCCAACATTTCCACAATGGAATTCATCGAGTTTGGAAGTCTCAGGTGCTACCCTTCACTACAATACCGGAATATCTTGATTGCTCTCACCAAAAAGAGTTTATCCTTCAAAACGACATCTGTTCTCAATCTAATTCAGCAGGCTCTGTATCAAGCTGGACCTCCCAATAGTGGAAATTTGCTAAGAGTAGCTCATGTAGATTTCTCTAAGAACACTATCTTTGCTCTTGAATTCCTTGAGATTCTGGAAAAAATGGTCATAGATCATCGGGAGAATTGGATGGATAATAATATACTACTCTCGATTGTATTTATCATCTCAAGGATCACTTACATTGCTAAATGGGTTCAAGTACGCGATAGATGCCTACAACTCCTTTCTGAAGTTAGTTTTAATTTTATAATTTTATTACATATGATTCGTATCTAGTTTACTAAAATTATATCTTTTAATATTATTTCTAGTGTCGAAATATTGCCACCAAATGGTCAAATAAAATCCAGAAAATAATATCTGAACTTCTACGCGCCACCGGTGAGAAAACGGATCAATATCGGATTAAACTTATCGAGGTTAGCGTGTGTGCTGCCCTCACCTTTGATGTGGATGATAACCTTCTTGCTCCTATAATGGGAAATGTAGAAAATGTAATTCTTTGGCTTCAAACTATTGCCAGAATACAAGATTGTCAAGCTCTAGCATCATCTGGTTCGAAAGCAATGTCAATTAACCTTCGGAATCTTCTTCGAAGGGTTAAAGAGATTGGAGTGAGACTTCAAAGGAAAATGGCAAGGATCTTTGAAGCTGGGGATTGCTCTGGACTAAACAAATTTGTCATGAAATATTACTCTGGGTGGGATCGGACAGGATTAAAGGAGGACACTTTATGGAATTCGTACCCAAATGCAACTCAAGTTTATTTCTGCATAGTTCCCTCTCGAAATGGGAACGTGAATGCAACCTTTCAATTGGATATTGCGGAGGGGATATTTCTCGTAGATGGTTCACCATTGGAGAACCTTTCTCGTGCTATCGTTGAACACCCTGACTTTCGTCGTATATTCCCAAATAAAGTATTTATTGTCCAACCTTTCGCCTCACAGCCTGGAACAATGATCACTAAAGACAAGTTTGAAAAATCCTATTATTCTTTTAACCTTAAATCAAATGGAGAACTCATCGTAAAGGAACATCGAGAATACATTAAAGGTCAGGAGATCGAGGAATGGGAGCTAATTCCCGAGAAATATTTCAAGGGTAACGTAGCGGATGTGGTAATTAAAAATTGCTCTCATTGGTGGAATGAAAAGAAAGGTCTGATTGAATTCTACGCTGTTGATGACACGATCCCAATTAAATTGACTACATATGTACCGATTTATCAAATGTCTATACATGAAAAGATGGGGAGGGTTGCTGAACGGAGATGCATTAGAAATCAATTGGTGGATTACAGATGGCTGATTGATATTAATTGTACCACTTACCTCCAAATTGTTAAAATATTCAGCAGGATTGAACTTGCCAAGTATATTAATATTTGGACTGATGGTAACAAGAGCTATTCCATTGAGATGCCAAGATTGAGCCTATCATTTTCAATCCAAAATAAAAATGGGATTAATAAAAGACCTTTGAAAGAAATGGAATATATTTCAAAAGAATTCAGAGGATTGAAGGTAGGTCAAAAATTTAAAAAACTTAAGATCTAATTTGTAATTTATATTATTTCAAATGATTTGTAGGTTTCTTCAGAAAAACTTGAGGCTTTGGTTGGTCTTGAATCAGGAATTCTTCTCGAAGATGATGTAAAAATTCATTTAATAAAATTATTTTAAAAAATGTATTCTAGCAAATTAATTTAATTGAATTTCATTTTGAATACAGTCACAAGCGAAACAGCGATCCATATTAATTGTACCATTTGGTAAAGCCTCCCTTGTTGAGCGAAATCGTGTCAAAATTTCAATTAACCAGTCTGACGCTGTGTCTAAATTTTTTGCTTACGAAATCGATCCTTATTTACGGCAATTGAAGGTATGTAGGTTAAATATTTTTTTAAATATGTGAATTATTAAATTAAATTTAAATCATAGGCCGGAGAATCCCAGATAGCTTGGATTTATTTGGCTTATCTACACGAAATTACTGCATCTCCACTTGTGGAACCTTTTACAGGCCTTACAGGAACGGAAAGAGCACTGGAGATTCTTCAATCTGGACATGTCTGGTCTTCAGAGCCTTATGACAGTGAAGCCTTAAAAGTTTTTGGCTGGATCAGAGACCTTGTCCCTATTCGAGTTTATTCTCCATCACATGTTAAAAGATCAGAAAAGGTTATTTGGCCAGAGTCCCTGCTAAGCTCAATAGCAGCCCATGATGTCTATCATTTGATTGTCCAAAAACTTGTGAAAGATTCTCTTCGACTCTCCTTCCTTGATCCAGAATATGAAAAGAATGCAAAGAACGAAAAGAATGAACCCGATTTGACCAAATTAAAGACCGAGCCCGAGCTCTGCCTTCGAGCTTATTGGCGCAGATACAAATATAGCACAGAATCGAACCCTTTGACATTAATAGAGTTTCTGAAAAAACCTCCAAGCCTAATGTATGCAGATTCTTTTGATCTGAGCCTTACTTTGGAAAACACACCTCGAACCTTTCAAATGTCTCAACAAATTCATGAATGGGAAAGGTAGGGTTTTTTATTTTTAGAATTTTGAATGATAATCATCGCCTAATATCTGTGTATTTTAATTTATAAATTAGGACTCGAGGAATTGGGGGAACCCTTCCAGAAAAAATCCTTAAATCGTTTCTACTCGGAGATTACTTGAATGGAATCACGCCTCTTGGATTCCCTTATTTGAGCTCAGTTGGGGAATGGATGGTGCGTTCTCTCAAACAGTCTTGGTTGAATCTATATAAATTAGCGATAACCGTGAAGGATGAAAGTATCCAAAACGAATGGCTACATATTTTGACTTCGTATGCCTTTAGAGTGTCAGAGAGCGTTCCTCTCGTTCAGCTGCAAATTCTCCAATTAATTGCAGCTAATTCAGATCAATTCCCTGAACCACCAAACTATGAAACCTATTTCGTCACTGGTGTGGTGGATTTTAATGTCAAAGAAGCTAAAGAATTTCTTCAAAATCCCTCGAATCTGCGACCTATGAAAGATTTCCGCGATGAAAATCCCCACCACCAACCAACCGCTGATGAGAGCAAATATGTATGCATCTATTGTAGTTTTTTTCTACAAGTATTTTTTTGGTTTTTTAATTAATTTTTTTTATTGTAGTATTTTACAAAAAGGGTGAAAGGAATACGTCAAAAAAAGCTTGAAAATGAGGTCAAAGCTTTTGTCGAAACTGTTAAAGGATATTGGCCTTGCACATCCGTTCCTGATCATGAATTTGATTCAATGCACGAGATCAAAGTATCAAAGATTAAAGAAGAATTTAACAATCTATTAAACTGCTGGTATCAAAATCGAGAACTATACAATTTTCTCGAAGAAGTGGAACAAAAATTGGCTCAATTGTGTAATGGAGAAGAATTCATTTTACCCGGGAATTTTGTTGGTAATTTGGAAATTACCGAGCGTCAGACTAGAGTGAATTCTTACTTTGGAAATAAAAAGCTTTGTACAATTCAACTGAGGAATATCCTTAAGGACAAAGAGCCCGACTCAATTGATCAAGAATTGTGGGAGAAATCAAAAAAGATGTACAATTCCACTGAAGCCTCTCAAGGAAATGCCAAGATAGAGGACGTCGAGATTCCTTCCGAGTCTTTCCCACTTGAAAAGAAGTTGGATAACCCCATTATTAAAGAGTATATGGAAAATCTGAATGATAGCTGGGCGAAGAGGCATAAAATTGCAGAGACTCTCACAAGATCCAAGATTAACTTAAGATGGACGAAGAATATTCATGAGGAGAGGAACGCTGAGAGGCTACTTCAATGGGAAAAAATCAAAGAAGCAATACTTCCACAGTCAGGAGAAATTATCAATAAGATTTTGCTATATTCTGGAATATTTCCTCGTATCACCGAACCAAGTACCCTTAAACTTTTGATCAAGAATGAATTCAATGCTGATTGCCGATCCAATGAATACACTGCCTTTGTTCGGGACTTGATTGGAGCATTTGGGGTATTAAAAATTCAATTACTTTTTGATTTGATATGATATTATGATAATTAATTGCAAACTATATCCTACTTTAAACAGGTAATACTGACTAAAGAAATGCAAGGAGCTAGGATGATAAGATTTGCTCAGATTGTAAATGGGAAGTCAGTTGGAGAATTGGAATACCGGAAAGAGTTGCAGAATCCTGGTCACGTTAATTGGATTCCAAGTCAAAATTCCAGTTGGCTTCTATTTGAAATAGATATGGATTTAATGGCAAGTTTATTGCTTCAATAAATGTATTTTTTTATTTATTTCTAATTATTTTAGATTCGGAGAGTTCAAGTTACAGTAGCTGAAAGCATGATGAAACCAGAAGGTGGAAAGAATTCCCTATTGCAATTAAACATGGGAGAAGGGTGAGCATTTAATTTAATTTTTTATTAAAATTTAAAACTAGATTAATTTTATTTATTTTATTCCAGGAAAACTTCCGTAATTATCCCACTACTCGTCTTAGCTTTGGCTGATGGACGTCAGCTTTGTCGCGTCACCGTACTCAGATCCCTTTACCAAATTAACCGGAAATTACTTCTAAACCGAATTGGAGGTCTTAATGATCGAAGGATTTATAATTTCCCATGCCGAAGAGACTACAAAATCGGGATTTCGGAAATTCAAACTATCTTAAAGCTACATCAAGAATGTTTGATGAAACGAGGGATTGTAATGAACGTTCCTGAACATCGGCTGTCCTTAGAACTCAAAATGTACGAAAAAGGGTTTGAGAAGGAATACTCTGAAGCGAAGGAATTGTTTAAAGTTCAAGAATGGCTAAGGGCCAATGTGAGGGATTTGCTGGATGAATCTGACGAGATTTTACAGGTCAAACACCAAATTATCTACACTCTGGGTCCACAGATTCAAATTGGAGGGGGTTCCCTTCGATGGAAGATCCTTCAGGATTTATTGAAATTAGTTCCTAAAGCCCTACGGGTTATGAAGGCAAACCACGGAACAATAGCTTGGTATATATCAAGGATATATTAATTCTCAACCATTTTAATTAGTATATTTTAATTTTTAATGTACCTATTTTTTCAAAGCGTTGAAATTAACGAGCGAGCCTGTCAAGAATTTCCATTCTCTCGAATTCTGGACATGTCAATTGAAGGAGAATTTGTAAAGGAGTTAGCTAAATACATTGGTAAGTTTTTCTAATTTTAATTTTAAATATTACTACTAATACAAATGTATACCTATATGATTATTTAATTTTATTATAGTTCAGGGACAGCTGGAAATCTTGCCTGAAGTATCAAGGGATAACATTGAACTTGTCACTCAATTTCTCACAAACAATAAAATGTCGAGGGATGAGATGAACAAAGTCTACGAGAAATATCCAGCCAAAGAACACAGGCAGGAATCCCTTTTGATTCTCAGAGGATTGCTTTCTGCTGGTGTCATTGCAGTAATTAATATATTGATTTTAAAATATAATTAATAGGAAAGAACAAATATAATTAATAATTTACTCTAATATTAAATTAATTATTATTTGAAAGAATACGCTGAGCAGAAGATGGTAAGGATTAAATTCATAATAATTTAAAATGTAGAATTTAAAATTGATTTTAATTTTAATTTTAATTTTAATTTACAGGAGAGTTAATTATGGGATTAATCCCAATGGATTTAGGAAAATGGCAGTTCCATTCAGGGGTAATTATTTAATCCTTTTTAAATCATCAAATATTTTTAATCAAAATACTTTGCATTTCTTTAATTTTTTTAAATAGCAAAAGATGTGGCATCTGAAAGAACCGAGGTATTTTTTTATATTTTAAACATTTATTTTTAAAAATTAAACTGAAAATACATTTTTTTAATTTCCAGTTTGGTCACCCCGACGTCGCAATCTGCCTTACTCAGCTTACCTACTACTATTCTGGTTTAACTGAGGCTCAAATTGAAGAATCCTTCGATAAACTTCTTTTGCTTCCCGATCCCAATGAAGAATATCAACGGTGGATGAACGGAGTTATCAAAGACAAAACTCCCGAAGAATTAAGAGGGATTAAAACAATCCGAAATCTTTCTGGCGTCAATCTGCAAGATTACGATCAGCGAAAGATTCTATTCCCTCTTCTTCGTACAAATATGCAAACAATTGACTTTTGGCTCTCTACTGTAGTCTATCCAATTGAATCTAAACAATTTGGGCTCAAGATTAGCTGTTCCCCTTGGGATCTTTGCCGTGAAAATGAGAGGCCTTGTACTGGGTTCAGTGGAACATCAGATTCCAAGCTTTTACTCCCAAAAACAATCTCACAAAACAATATCCCTGAACTTGAGGGTACGGATGGCTTTGTACTTCAAAATCTAATGCTGGAAGAAAATGATTTTTATCAAGTTTTGAAACAAGACATTACTGGGAAAGAGATTATTGACCAATTGGCCCTTACTAAAAAGAAGGATACCATTCGAGTATTACTTGATGTCGGAGCTCTAATGATTGATCTGAGCAATCGCCAAGTTGTGGAATACTGGCTTTCAAAAGTTGATGAAGCTGATGTAAGCGATTTTATAATTTTAATTACAATAGTTTGATTTGCATTTAATTTGCTTTTTTTTCGAAATGGAATCTTGCGTAAATCAGGCCGGTGTTTACTTTGATGAGAAAGATAAGCTGGTGGTTTTGGAAAGGAAGACTGGGAATCGGCCTGTTCTATTGGAGCTCTCTACTTTTAGGAGTCGGTTGGACCGTTGTGTTATTTATCTAGATGACATTCACACGCGAGGGACAGATTTGAAGCTACCAGAAGGAACTAGAGGTTAAAAAAAATCATACAAATAAGATCGTATATTAAAATTAATTTTATTTTGTAGCATGCCTTACTCTTGGGAAGGGGGTGACAAAAGATAAGCTTGTACAGGTACTGTGCTACAAATCTTTAGATATATTTCTTTTTTAAATAAAATAAAAATGCTTTTGGCCAAAATTTTAGGGTGCAATGCGTATGCGGAAATTGGGGATTGGACATCGAGTCGCCTTTTGGGCATCCCAAGAAGTTCACAATTTGATCACTTCTAAACTGGAAAGTGATGCAAGGGTTGGGGTGAAGGATGTCATCAATTGGACAATTGAGAACAATATGGAAGCGATTCAGTCTGGGTTCATACACTGGATTAAATCTGGAGTTTATCAGGTACAAGTTTTTAAGAAAAAGCTGTCACAATTTATTTTAAAAAATATTTAATAATTTAATAAATTCAGGCTCAGAAACTTGGTGGGCATTCAATTTATAATAGAACATTGGAAGATGAAGGAGCTCTGAAAGTTCTCGCCGATAATTGCAATGCTAAAGAGGTTATTTATTAATTGTTTTTTCTAATTGAATAAAAGGATACTGGATTTTTATTAATTGTTAATTTCCTAAATAATAGGTGGTCGAACTAATGGATATGTACGGAGAGCCAAGAGTTGATAAATTATATCCGACCATTTTGCAGGATTTGCTTGAGAGGTATGTAATTGAATAATGGTTTAATTATGTTTAATTTATATTTTTACTAATAATTTTAATATATTTTCTTCCTGTAGGGTTAAAGCTAAATTATTGGGGGCGGCTGAGGTTGTTGATTCTTTTGGAGTTGGTGTCAAAAGCCATGTTGTAAAATATGCGTCGGATTTAGTAAAATGTACACAGGAGTTGGACGAGGAACAAGAGAGGGAATTGGAGTATGCTTTTCTAAATTCTAAATATTTTAATTTCATATATTGTACCCTACCTAAATTTTTAAATGATTTTTCAGGCCAGAAATTGAATGTGAACGCGAAAGACATGTAATTGCCAATAGTATAATTTAATTATTGAATCAAATATTAATTATTAAATACAATCCTATTTTAATTAGGTACCTCCCAAACCTGAAGCTTACAGGCACTCGATGTGTGAGGAATTGAAGCAATTTATTCAATCTGGAGCCACTGCTGGAATAAAAAACTGGGCAATTAAACTACCAAAATCATTTTGTCAAAGGAGCAAAATTTGGGAGGTTTATCCGATGGATAATTGGGCCCCAAATATATACGCTACCAAAGATTTTTCCAATGTGGTTAAACAGACTACAATCATCAAATCAAATGATTTCATTCGGACACCTAATTTTCTTGTAACCGTTCCTGATTCACAAGGGTACTTATTTAAAGCTATAATTTGATATTATTACGCTTTTATGTAATTTATTTATTTTATCTTTAGTGGCGCCATAATCCTCTTCATAAGCCCCTTTGAAGCTGATCAATTCATGACACTTTTCCAATCCAACCCAAAAGCAACTCTGCGCTTACTTGCACCGAGATTGTCTCCAGATCAGGGAATGCTTTACGATAATCCAGGATTAGGACTTCCTTCAGATTCAGAGTGGCCTGATAATATGGTATATTTAAATTCAGAGATATAATTCTTCGTTTAAATTAATCCACATTTTATATAAATACAGATTATTTCTCCTACCATGCATAACTCTCTACTACTATTTTCTGGCTCCTCCTATTTTGAATCAAAAGATGAAATGCAGAATTACATTGCCTATTTGGGACTTTGTCCTCAGCCCAGATCAGAGGTATATTTTATTAGTTTTTGAATTACAGATAATTTACATTGATATTATATTTTATGTAAATATTTTCTCAAAGGATGCGAATAAGCTATGCGAAGAGGGTGGGATTGTGAATGGATTTGTTCTTAAAGAACATCGGGATAAATTGGGAGAGGAATATGACTCGTGTCAATTTGACAAAGATCCTCGGAAGCTGATGAGGGAGATCATCGAGGGGCGTTTCAAATCTTTCTCCAACTCCTCACATGTTGGAATCCTCGTCATGAAGAATACTATCCCAACGAATATGGACTGAGAAAGTCGACAGGAAATTAAATTATTTTGTTAATTTTAATAGTTTTATACCAATTTCAAAAAGTTTTCTTATGACTTTGAATAATAAATAATTCTTATTTCATTTATTTTTCACGTGTTGTATTTTTTAAATTTAGTTTAAACATATCTTTTAAATTTTTTTTTGAGAGGTTAGGATCTATATCATCAGGAGCCAGGAACCGTTTACGTTTAATAAGAGTGCCCTCACAAGGAAGGATTTAATTTTTAAATTTTAACAAATCTGCATATTTGGTTTTTCTCTAATCATTTTAATTAATAATTAATTAATTGCCTAATAGTAATTATCTAAATTCGCAAAAATGGTGCAAGGGTGGCGGTCAGGGGCATTTAATTTTACAACAATAATAACTTTGGAAGTGCACGTGGTGCTCTACTGCGGCTAAATTCTAGTTCAAAAATTTGAAAAAGATTCAAATAAATTTCGCTTTCGATTATTTCAAGAGTCTTTGAGTTAATTATCTAATTAAGGAGATTTCAATGAAACTAATCGGGTATCCATTTAAAAGGGCGATAAGTCAATTGGTATTTTAATTCAAAGACAATTGCCAACTTTTCAAAAAGTCGAGTTTTTCAAATACAAGAATCGAGGAATTTCTATTAACATTTGCCGGTAAAAAAATCAATTCAAAGTAAAATTTAATTAATTCAATCATCTTGTTCACTGCTTATTAATTATTGTCTAATTGTCCATTAATATAAAATACTTTTATTTTTAAAACTATTGTTTATTCACAGGTTGGCTCTCGTTGAAATGAAAACACTTTGAGGCAATTGACAATGATTTTTTGACAACATTTCTAAAAGTGAAATACAGGTATGTATTTATTGTATTTATACACAAATCTAAAAATTTAAAAATGTTTTTTAATCTGTGCAGTGTAATTTGTACACCTGAATTTTTTATTGCAAAAAGTACCACCATTGAATAAGATTCGGAAAGTTAAAAATTGTCAAAATGGTTCGAGGTTCCAAGAGGACTCCAATTAACAGCAAAAGAAAGCTCCCAGAAAAGCGGAAGCAGGTTGTGGAGGTTGTAACCATCCCAGATGATGAAGAGAAGCCGGCCAAGTCAACAAAAAGTAGTAATGTAAAGCAATCTCCAGTTAAAAAATCCCCAAAGGTCAAGCCAGAGGTCATTCACAAACCAATTAAGAAAAAAAATATAGAGAAAGATGACAAAGGCCAAGGCCAGTCCTCCAGCAGCGTAAAAGGTCCTCAAAAAAAGCGAGTCAAGACGGAAGAAGGTAATGGTCCAAAGGATGAGGTAAAAGCAGGTGAGGGGACTGCATTGGAAAGTATTCGGGAGCTTTTATTTAACGAGAGGATGAACAAGTACAACTCACAGGGGAATGATGAGGATCCATCTTCAAATAAGCCATCTGGCTCTGGTTCGTCAGACTTTGATGGAGATTCAAGCAGCAGTGAGGACTGGGAAGAAGTTGTTGACCATGAGGAGGAGAAGGAAAAATTGATAAAAATCAAAAAGGAAGCAGAAGAAGCAAAAGAAGCTTACCAAATCCCTGCAGAAGGTGTGCAAATTACAATTGAAAAGGATAAAGATCCTCGTCAGATGCGCAAAGGTTTGTTTTCTTGTTTTTCATTGCTCTAATAATGATATAAAATTATAAATAATATAATTATTTCTAGAAAAGCGGCTAGACATTCACGGGTACATTCGAAGGGGTCTGAATCGTGTCAAGCGTGAAGTTCAAGAAGATTTGCACAAAGTGAGCCTTCTCTGCCTTCTTTCAAGGGGGATTTACCTCAATAATCATCTAAGGGATGAAGAAACCCGTGCTCTCGCTCTATCTGTAATTCCTTCCAAGCAAATGTACCCTCCAAAAAAAGTCTCGCTGAATTATATGGAGAAATTCATTCGATGGTTCTCAGCTAACTACAAAGTGGATCCTCAGAATTCTCCAGCAGACTCGGACCTCGAGAATGGGGGGTTTTCAAAGAAGCTTCTCTCTCAAC
>JAAZTK010000760.1:0-17600 GCA_036507255.1 Megalothorax incertus
CGACAGAACAAAATCACTCAATTTAGATTTAACCCCTTTAGTGTCCAGTGTACAAGAGGAAACATTCATTCATCGTGTTGAACATAGAAATGAAATTGGAGTTGTGTGTAGGAGGGCTCTTATACTTATTTATTCCCCCATATACTCTCTACTCTGTAGAGTACAGACTGGGCAGTTATATAAATTACTACATCATTTGTCTAGGAATTTCCCCCTATTTCTCCAAATATACTCTATGTGCTACCCATTGAGGTTCTGAGTTTCCGAGTGTTTTGTCTCCCTGTCAGTCCAATTACCTAATTAATACACTGAACTCTCGAGTGGACAGTGCGGGGGGAAATGAATGAAATGTAGGTGTGATGAAAGGCTCTAATTTAATTCAACGAGTTCAATGGTAATACTTTGATTTGTAAATTGAAATGAGTTCTTTCGCGTACCCTGCTGAGAAAACCCCTCTATTTACATGAAATTCGAGGGAAATCATACCTAGATTAGCAAATTCTAAAATTCTTTAGACTTTTCCTGATTTTTTCTACGATGCTATCCACACCCTATTACTTTCAAGTTTCTTCTTATATTAGTTCAGAAGAAGTTTTGAACTTGTACCGATATTTAAGTTGATCTTGAGCTAGAGAGTTTGAGGAGAAAAGTTTTTGAGGTCCTTTACCACGTAGACTCGGTGAATTAACTAGAACTCTCCTGGTAATGACACATTCAGGTTGGGGTTTATATTTTTATATTCCTGTAAGAAATGAAACAACTTGTCAAAATACAACATATCGTAGAACTACTAGACCAGAATAGTACTACTAGAGTCTAGGACTCAAGGGTTGAAAAGGTCATTGAAAAATGTAGTGGACATTTGGACAAGGAGTTAAGAGGTATTATTCTCCTTCCCCTAGTCTTTATATTTCTTGAAGTCACGTCCGATCTCAGACTCCCCCGAGAAAGGGTCGAATTTTGATAAATGTTGGATTAATATCAAAAATGTATCTGGTCAGAATTAGAGGATGTTTGTAGTATAATACAATGTGAATATTGATGGGGTTGAGTAATACAAGGGTGAGAAATTGTAGGAGGAGGGGGAGCTGAAGGAAATTTGGATTTGGGGTGAGAGTGGACAGCTCGGCGTCAAAAATGGACAGGTTTCAGATGGGAAAGTATTAGAGGGGAGAATGGGGATTGTTCAGGGATTTCCACTTGGTCTACCTCATGGAATGGGAAATTTGTGCAATACAAACAGGCAATCGAGGAGCTCTTGACTCGTCTCTCTGGCACAGGGAATAGCTAATGTGAAGGAAATGGAGGGTAGAGAAAAAGTAGATGAGTTTCCTTTTAAGTCATTTCACGGATTTCACACATCCGCCTACCTATCTGTGTTAAGGTATTTGCTTATCCGTATCTCTTGACATGATGTGAGAACCAATGGAATTCTCATCGTGTGAAGGATATAGGGAGGAGGATATAGAGCTTGTAAAGTATCGGCATGATCAGATGAGGATGAGAGGAGATGACTCGGAAGATTCATGTGGGATTTCTTGTGCGAGTTTGCCCCTCTCGCTCGTGGACGTCAGATTTTATGTGACCGGATGAATTAGGATTTCTTTCGTCCACCCACCCCCTTTGTGCAGCCAGAGCTTTTAGTCCAGCTCGAAGGTTTTTATATTCCTTGTATAACAAATGTAGAAGAATTGTGAGAAACTTGAGGAACTTTCAGGAAATCATAATTCGGAACGAAGGAGGATTGGTTTAAGGGGAGGAGGAGGAGAATCGGTCGAAACTTTGTGACTTGAGGGAAACTCTTGCTCCTCTCCTCCTCCTCCTTCTCTTCGAGAGAGCAAATACAATCCAGAGTGAAAATATTTGCATTCAAAGAGGATTCTTTGGTCATCTGGGGCCGGTGTCCGAGCTCCGGTTCGCCGATGACCCTTTCTCCTCGGCTGTCCCGGAGGAAATACTCAGCCTTCGATTTCCTCTATAAATTCTACATATTCAATGGTCGAGTCCCAACCAATTCAAATTTTCTGCAGAACTCACGGAAAAAAAGACCCTGCTTTGCATCCGATAATAATTCGGGGAGGAAAAACCAATTCAAAGTCTGAACTCACCCTCGACCACACCAACCCCTCCTCCGTATATACCTCCCTATACAAATAATACCTCTATTCAATTCAGAATTTACTTAAAAAACCCAAAAAGCAATGAAATGAGTCTGGAGCTGGGCAAAGGAAAGGAAAAAACTTTTACGAGCACTGTATCAATTCTCTAAAAAAGCTATAGATCTATTTGGGGTCCAAGATCCTTTTGTGTTTTGATTCGGGAGCATTTCGAATAATACATTTTATTCCAGACTTCCCAAAGTTATAACTCTATTATGGACAGTAAAAGAGACGTAATAAACAAAAAATGCTGTCCAGTTCCTTCCTCCGCCTCTTTTTTCACCAATGATTTGCATTCAAATGTATACCAGCCTTTCTATTTTTTGGGATTAATGCCAGAGCGTTTATTACTAGCTCATATGCAATCAAGGGGTTGATGCATACACTTATGGGTTCGTGTCTTATGTCCATATCCTTGAACAGAATATGTCAAATGATTTGGGACGGAAGTGAGCTCGCCCTCATTCCCCTCTATAATAAATAGTTGTAGGGAGAGCAATGTTGGCCTATACGAGTAAGCAGGGTGGCCGAAATACAATGGGGAGAAACGTGTCTTAATTTATCGGAACGGTACCATTCACCACCTTCTCATTTCTCCTGAGCTCCAGTGAACCAGAGTTAATTTTTCTCCTCCGCAGAGCAGCTTAACCGACTTAACTGGTGCTGTGGATGGATGATGAGGTCGGTTTTTATTAGTTGTTCATGTCTTGAGAGCATTTTTCTCCCAAATCACCAAAAACTCTCTTTGTTATACAGTATACAGGCATAGGAAATACCGATATATCTCGCATGGGCATTGTCCTATCAGGGATTTCAATTGCTCTTCCAGGTCTAAGTTATATTGAGCACCTATCCCATATACCGATAATAGGTCCGATATGATCAGATTGATCATATACTCGTATACTGAAAGAAGCAACCCGATAAAACCCGCCAGAAATTGTCCTTACACATCTTGGCGAGTGGGTTCGAGCGACAAATTTGTACCCATTGAGCTGAGAATTATGTTCTGAGACCTCGCATACCTTCCAATCAAGGAGGGTTAGCCCTGGACTGCGGTGACACACATGCTAGAGAGGTTGAGAACTGTGGCCTTTGGGAATTATAGGTTTGCTCCCAGTGTAATTTCCAATTTGTACGTAGGGGAAGCACGCAATGGCGACGAGAGACACTCTCGATCGTAATTTTTCCCTTCTTCTTTCTCCTCGATTTCTTTCTTTCTCTTAAGAAAGTCTCCCCTAATTCTATGCGAGACAAACATGCGATTTCACCTTCAATTTATTTACTAATAACGCCATCGCGAACCGTGGTCTGTAAACGCCCACTGAAATTGGGAGTTTTTCTCGAAATGATTAAAACATTTTGAAGGTGCAAATCTTCAAATTATACCACCCAAAAATGCATGAATATATAAAAGTCTAACTTAAAACATCTTTAAAAGCTAGAAGGGGATCACACCTTGAAATGCGACGCAAAGATATACATAGGGGAAGACGGGATGAAGTAATAGAGTAAAAAAGGACAATTGAGAATGTTCAATGAACCGAACTCTTAAGAGGAATTTAAAGGATTGGGTCTGTTCCAAAGGCCAATCTCCATTTGGCAAACTTTTTGTCTCAATTTCTTTATTCCTTCAATAGAGTCAAAATTTTCTGGCCGATTTGGCTCAAGCCCTTAACTCTCTCTCCTGTTCATGCACCCAAAGTTTAAGATTCGATTATTTCAAGAAAAGTATTGTGAAATCAAGGATTTTGGACAAGGTTGCACACGAAAGAGATATCACAATACGCTATAGTATGAGGGAATCCACTTTGTCTGTATTGAGAAGATATTGAAGTAAAAGTTTTTCTCCGCCTGCCCATTTCCCCTGATCTCCTGTGTGTACTAGAGATAAGTACACTTGCAATACGACCAAATATTTAATGGAATGGCCGTAAGAGAGTAATAGAACAGCCTCCTCCCCTTTGGGTTCCTTTGACATGATCCCGTCAATACATATGATCAACCCTTTTTCACTATTGAAATGGATGAATTCGAAAGGATTGTATCTTTGTATACGCATTTCCTAGCCTTGTACTTGTTCCTATTTGGAGATGGAATACTTGTGTCCTTCGAAGATGACGGGGGAAAGTTTGGGGAAAACAATAAAAATAAGGTTTTGTCTCCATTCATCTCCTCCGGAAGTTTCGGAGAAAAAAGAAGAAAAAGTCAAACTTGCAAGCTGTCGATCTCCTCCTCTGAATCTCCACTTTGACCCTTTTAGGTACATCAAATTCCAACCCCTGGATTGAGCCAGAATCCCTAAAACAAACCTAAATATAAAAGAGCAAAAATACAATAAATACAAATGTAGATGCATCCCTTGTGCTACTAGAGATAGAACTCTTCTGTTAAATGATGAATTTGTTTTTGGATTGATGGGCAGACAGAACGGCGGCGGCGGCGGCCTTTTTGCTTTTATTTATTAGGGGAAGCTGGGAGGAATATTTCGCTTTTTCCTCGTACCTACTCGCTCCCTCCTTCTTACTCCAGCTCCATTGTGACCCATTGATTAGGGGAGATCAATTACGAGAGACGGGAATCCCCTCCAACTATGCATTTCTCCCCTACTCTAGAAAAAGTAGAAAAAAGAGAATTTCCTGAGAAAGAGTTGCAGGAATTCAAGGCAAGAGAGTCCAGGGCTTAACCCGACCCCAATATTGACAGAACGGAGAAACATTGCAAGGTGTAGGGCCTTTATTCTCCCATCTTATAATCTCAAGTAGGTTAGACCGTATACCATTTGTAGGGGTTCTTGTAGTACGAGATAAATCCGAGAGAAAAAGACACGGAAAGGGAAGAAATCCGGTGCAAGGAAAATGAAGTTATTTCGGGCCGTCAATAAGACGGATTCGGGCTCGAAATGCCCGAATTCGGAGGCTTTTTTGGGCCTTTGGCTCGCCATTTCCCCATAGCTTAGATTGAATTCGCTCACGTTCATGAGAAGATTACTCAACAGAGTTGTCACGCACTCGTCCGGATTCTGCCACCTCCATTGATGAGATTACCCGTCTTTAATTGCCCCCGCTCCCAATCCAATTCTGGCTCCTTAATGCGCCTTTCTTTACGTTACGGAGTAATAAAGCACTTTTCCTAATTCCTCAAAAAGGAGGGGCCGATCGGAGGAAATGCGGAGTTAATCACATTAAATCCATATTAATATTGAATTTGATGCGGAGTGGGGGCTAGGAAGAGTGAGTTAAATTACGTCTTTCTCAATTTCTTCATCATCAAAAAGAAGCAGATGCTAATGTGGACAGAGTGAGTATTAAAATTTATAACAGCTCATCGATCATCTTGAGAGCGAAGTAGAGAGGGCTGCGGCAGAGACTAATTCTCCTACTTATATTTTTAATGCTGTGAATTATTATATTAGGAAGGGGTGCTCGTAAAGGATCCTCGAGAAAGTGAATAAAGACTTCTTTTTATCCTGCAGCAACTCACTCTTCTTTTTCCCCCATTAAAATATTAATACAAGATTAAAGACTCGATAATGACAAACTTTGGAAGGTAACTGATGAGCCTCCTCCTCCTCCTCTTCATCCCCTGCATCACAATCTGCATGAGTATATGCTGTATAGCAATATCTCAATAAGAGCAGTTGTTTAGTCAGGCTAACTTGCTGATGGTAGTGAAACCCGTGGCAGAAGCGGAGGAGGAGGAAAAAATTAATGCAAAAGTTGAAGGAATGAAAGTTTTTCGTCTCCGCTTCAGCAGAGCCTCCCCGTCTCACTCGTCCCCATCATTGGGCTCACCATATGCCCGGGACTCATTGCATTACAAACTTTGAAACTTTTCAAGAAGAAGAAGAAAAGTCTCCGTGTATCTCTCTCTGGGTAAAAATTGTGCTGCTGGATGATATGAATACTTTCAATCCTTTCCCGGGCTCTGTCATTTTCATCTGCAAACATTTTGAGACGAGTTTACCCGTAAAGAAATGAGCGGAAGTGATCAGAGAGCTAGGGGAAAAATTATTTAAGGATAAGACCTTACCCCGTTCTCCTCGGCTAGTGAAGCCAATTTCCTTCATTATTATTTTTTCCTCAATGAGAAAAAATCCAATACATTTACCTATGAGATTTCCCCCTTCGTGCAATTAAAGAAGGCCTTCCTCCTCCTCCTTCATTTCAGGGAAATTAAAATGAAACCTTTTAACATTTTTTTCTCCTGCATCGCTTTCATAATTTGTCGTGCAAGTATACGATACATATTGAATTTATTTAGTCGGAGAAAGAGCAGGTTGAGACTAGAATATCACCTTTCTCGTAAAAAAATGCAATCAAGCAAAAGTTTCACAATACAATATCTCTCATGGATATGGTATGTTTTCTCCTTACGAAAGCGATAGGGTTAAATTTCTTAAATTTCTTACAACATAAATTCGGATTCATTTAGGTCCGGAATTCAAAGAATCTCTGTATTAAATTTATGTAAGAGTCTTTTGTAAATCACGCAAAATTGTATGGACATTTGTGAATTGTTTTAGCCTCCGGAACCAGACGGAGTAAAACTTTCTCATCTTCTGGAGAATAGCAACTTTCACCTTGTATTCGGAAATACTATATTCAATATCGAAGTGCATAAAACTTTGGACAAGAGACATATTGAACGCGTAAATATTCCTTCCGGGGTTTTAATGAATATTTCTTGCATTTGCGATACTTAAGAAAAGCTTTACTTTGTACTCTAAAGAGAAAGCGGAGTAATCAATACTACGGAAGGCAATGACTAATTTCAGTAGTATCTAATGAATATTTGGTGTCTCGATTCCACTCCAGAGGAGTCGTCGAGTCGAATCTTTTAAGGAGATTTATTTTTTCCCTTCCCCGTGCACTTTTTCCATATCTTTGTGTGAAAAACCCGTGTTTTTCTTAAGTAGATTCTTTTCCTTTCTCTAATTTAAGCTGATTTAAGCATCCCTCTCCGAATAAACCAATTGCAATTCACTCCACCAACTCCAGTCCCCATTTGCATTTGCGGGTAAAACCGCTAATTTTATTCAACCCCCAGTGATTTCCCTCCAATTGAATCTTTTTAGCTTTTGCCTACCCTTTCTTTTTTCTCTCGCGGCTTTTTCTTCAATTCAAAGCGGGAGCAAGAGGGGATTGAGACTAGGAAGATCCGAATTAGTAAATTTCCATTCCTTCTCATTGGCATTGCCTCGGGAGGATCGAAGGAAGAGAATAAAGTCATTTACACAGAGCTCGGCCGAAACTACAAATTCCCTTTGTGTGTGCAAAATTAAATTCACGGGTTAATCAAGTTAGTAGAACAGGGGGGAGGGAGGGATGTTGTGTAAAAACCTCGAATCTCAATTAAGTCCTATTCCTCCCTGTATATATTCACTGCCTTTGGGATGATTAGGACTTTGAGTAGGGTTAGATATTTTTAAAGGAGTTTTTTTCTGACGGTTGCGGTTTCTGGACTGGAAAGGATTCATTAAGGAGGAGGGGATCCTCGATTGAGTTTGCGTTTTTACTTGTTAATTTTTTGAGGGCTTTCCTCAGTGTATATTGCTTTAATAAAGTTATAAATAATTGAGAATTGAGGAGGGGTTGGCTTAGGCTAGCTAAGATTGCCCTTATTACGCTCTATATTTCATTTTTGGAAAGTCGAGATAGGAAGGGTAGAGGAGCCTGGTTGAGGAATTTCTACTCATTGGGCTGGAAGACCAAACCGAGAGAGAGTTCTCTCGGAATTTCATCTCTGAAAGAGAGAAATTAGACACGTTTTAAACTTTATCAGCCCTCAAGACTTTTAAAAGTTTAATGAAAAGGAGCGACGGACTCCCACAGAGTTACGGGAGAGCTGTCCTCTTCTATTTGAAAGCAGCATTTTACCAATCCTTATAAAACCTCTTTCTATGTAGAATCTATACCTTTTTTCATCTCCGCTCATTTACTACACCCTTGCCTTTATTCATCTCTCTAAATTAGACTGATACAGATACGAAGGAGGAGGAGGAGGAGGACTCTGATGCGATTAATATTAGAAAGTTTCCAAATTCTTGGGGGCATTCAGAGGAAGGATTGCGGGAGCACACACTCTTTCTCTGCAGGCTCTTTTGGGAGAGAAAGATTTCCAACCCCTTCTTCTTCACGAGCTATCTATCATCTAATATCCATTGTAATTATAAGATTAGTGAGTTTGATAAGTCTTGACACTTTGCCCCGACTACTTATTTCTTGGTGGCGGTGGCGGTGGTGGAGGGTTTCTCTGCTTACAAATGTAATAATACGTTCTCTTCCCCGTCTTATCTGCACTTTAAGAGCAATTAACTTGACTGGCCCCAAGAATCGGGCCAAGATTCCCCAAAAGAAATATCACAAAATGAGTTTTAATAAAAGGAAGGAATGCTCAAAATTACATGAGAGTAATATGCATTATCTAATGTCTATATTGATCTCAAAGTAGTAGTACTCTCATCAGTGTAATTTGTAATATCTCCTCCGGCCTGTGTTCCATCCCCATCATCAATATAATTGGGGGAGTGGGAGAGTATATGGATGAATTTATTATTTCTATTCAGTAGAGTCAGCTCCTAATGATATCTCTATTGGGTAATAGAGATAGGACGGGGAAAGCAATTTGGAGCAAAAATATATTAATTGGAGGAATGGGCCCGGTCCTCCTCCCGAGTGGACTTTTATGGGTAAGCTTCAACTCGGTAGCATCTTGTCTCCTCATAAAAATGGTCGAATGCCTTCTGGGGGAATCATTTTTGTGAGCATTTGAGAACCAAGATATTATTACGACTTGATGCAACATCTTTCTCCTCGATCTGGATTCCTTTCTAGTTATATCCCCCTTTGAAAATAGCCATTGGGCCGATTTATCCATGTGTAATGAAGGTACGGAGAGAAAAACGGAATGAAATTAGGTATTCCCGAGCGGGGTGGGGATCTGCAGTGTGGGGTGGTGGAAATGAAGGCATTAGGGATAGAAGCATTCCAGCCCAGACTCCCAGAGTTCCTGTCATGTCAAGGCTTTAGGGTTTTGGCACTGGGCTTACGTAATACCTCAAATCCAGAGGCTCTCGCGACCGAAAAAGATTCCCTCTCGCTCTCCCAGGGTAGAGAGTGCTCTGAAAACTCATTATGGCTGTTTCTCTCTCTGCTAAATTAAGTGGAAATCTTGGAATACATTTGTGTAGGCCAGAGTAAATGGGAAATGCTTTGAAAAAGACCGAGTTGGTCGGATTCACTTCTATTTCTTTGCGTCCGCCCCTAATTCACACGTATAGCATTCTTTCTTTCTTTCTTGAAGGTTTCGGGCCAGAGTAGAATAAGCAAAAAGACTTGTCAATGAGGAAATGAATGGATGGAGAGAGAAGAGAGAAAATAGAGAGGAACTCGCCCTTTCTCCTCCTCCTCCTTCTCTTCCTCTCAAAATGCATTCAATTAGCTCGCCCGTCTCGCCCTTTCCTCCGACCCGAAAACAACAAAGACTCTCGCCGCCACCCGGATTCTCTCTTAAAAGTTCCGAATTCTCAAGCTCAATCTCTCTTACATATTTTAACTAATCAGTCCGCACAGCAGCTATTGTATCCGTACAACATATAGAGAATTCCTAAATCCTAGCCCTAACTCACCGACTGACATTCCACAAATTCATTTTAAGAATTGCAACATTTTGAAGGAAGTTTCGGGGAGAAAGTTTCATTCTCGAAAAAAAATCGGAACAAATGAGGTTTCTTTTACAAAATAACAGTGCTAACTGAGGGAGCTAAGTAGGTAAGTAAGTAAGTAATCCGATGTAACAACCTCCGAAAGCAGTGTAATGTAAAATGTAATGTCCATTTCTCTCCCCCCGCGTCTTATTAACCCATTAGCTCAGCCTCACTCTCTCGCGCGTATATTGGGATGATTTTTCGAGGCAAGCCGAGCCAAAGTGCCAAAAAAAAGTCAAAGAGCCGCAGTCCCGCGAAAAATTACCCATGCCATTTCCATCTAATTCTCACCCATAATGTGTGCATGCTCCCGAGCGAGGATAGAGAAGCAAATGCATCCAACCATACGAAGAGAGAGAATTCTTTTGGCATCGAGTCCGGAGCAGATAATCAGAAAGCGGAGAGTTCAGAAATGCGATGAGAATAATTATGTTTTACTCGGCTTATTCAAGCTCCTCGGGTGAATATAGTCTTGCACAATAGGCAATAGGGGTTTCGTGATTTTGTTGCCTTTAGGGATCAAATGCAGGGTCGGCTAGGTTGAGGGAATTACTTACAATGTAGTACATAGGAATTGTAAAGTAAGTCCTAGAGTTCGGGGTTAAAACCTTTGACTTGAGTTGACACAAAGCCCAAAGTTGTGACTTTGGACCGAGATGCTCCCCGCTTTTAATTTATTGGGGATAAGCTTTGAAGGAGGAGGAGTAGGAGGCGAATAAGCCAAGTTCACCCACCGACACGTTCACTCGAGAGGATTGAAACTTTGAATAAAAATAAATAAAATACAATTCAATGTTGTAAATTGTGATTCGAGGATGGTGCAATTAAAATGATGGTAGGAATTACAGAGTATTGCGCCAGAATCTGGTGTGGAAGCACTCGGTAAAATTAAAAGAAGCCTATTAGCGTGTCTAATGGCTCCCCTTTATCTTGCCAGGAGAATGCCACTTGTATCTCTCAAGTATCCATTCCGCTGGACATTGGTCTTCATTAAGTCCGAGGGGGACTATACACTTGAGATAATCTCATTCCCATGCAAAAGGCGATGAAAGAAATGAATGGGCTCGATTTCCTCTTCCCCCCTCCCTAAAATCCAAGCTCTCGCACATATATGGCATGGGGAGACAAAAGAGTCAATGCCAAGTCTTCCCACTCTTTAGATAACTCAAGTCTGAAATCAATTTGTCTCCCAACCTCGCAGATATATGGGCAATTTCTTTATCTCTCGCCTCTACGAGTATAAGTACCGATATTTGGGGGTGCAATAAAGCTCTGGGATTTTTCTCCCCCTTTTTTTCACTCATAGGGAGATTGAATGGGATATTTGCCCATTTAGTCAAATGCAGATCAGCTTTCCCTTTGCTTGCTCTTTTTCTTTCAATGTAGACTCTTGTAACTTGTTTGGGAAATCTGTTAGGGAAATGAGCGGAGAATTCGAGCTAATTTCGGTTTCTCAGCCTAGCTTTTTCACCGTGAAAAATGTGGAGTCGTGAATTACTCGGTTAATTTTCAATGGGGGTTAATTCTCTTGTGGGGAATTATGGGGGAATCCAATCAAAGGCCCTGGCTTGTTGTCTCTTCTCTTCGCTGGAGTGAAAGCATTTGAATTTGAATAGCGAGAATTCATTTATTTTGCATATGTGTCCGGAGTGAATTAAAATGTTAATTGGGCTCCTCCGTCTGATTCGCGGATTGTCAACTTTCAAATTGGCTCGGTTCATCTGCTATGTATGTTCAAATGCGAATTAGCTCTATAATCAGCTACTATACTAGATGTTCTAAACAATAAACCCGATTTAAATCCATTTACTCTTCGAGCGAGTTGACAAGAGCAAAGTTTATCCACACTTGATAAATCCCTACCCAATTCGCAATTTCAATGATAAATGTACGGCTCCGAGTCCCTGGCAAACAATGATCTCACATGTAAAGTGTATAATGCGGATATTACAATGTATTTCCCCACCCTCCTCCGCCTCCCTGAAAGGAACAAATCAATTTACACTGTTTGGTATTCACTGAGCGAGCATAAAAAGGGTGTAAAATCATACAGGAATATTTTATTGCCCACGCCATACAACTCCCCATTGAATACTCGTATATATTCGAGAGTGTATTCAGAAACGAGACGAGAAACCAATGCAATGCATGCAAATTTGAAAACCTACACAAATGTCAACCTCCAACCGTACATTTATCAATTTTATCTTGAGGAATAAACAATTTTGAATATATCAGCGACGCTATTTGGAAGAGTTGCCCTCCTCGCCTTTTTAGGGAGATGAATTCCCAGATTTTTTCACACTCGGGCTAAATCTCCCCATCCCATTATGTGTTATTGCTTATTTGGATAATAAGGGGAGTTTTAAAAAAAGTTTTTGGATTTTCCTGCATGCTAATAAACCCCGGTTTTGTTGCTCCGGGTTGTATTCACCTACTTTTCATATATTCAGATGTGAGAAATGGGGGGGGGGGGATCTTTAACACCTAGTAGAGTTGTAGGCCTAAAAAGTAGTAAACTCCTGAACTAAACTTTGCCCATAATAATTCCGTAGTAAGAAATTCGGAATAAGTTTGTGAGTAAGGGTTAAAGTTACTTGTAAGAATCGGGTTACTCCTAAGCACATATCCTATTTATAAGCACACCTAGCACAACAAAATTTGAATAACAAGCTCGATTTTATTTCAAAACTTTGCCCAGTTAAAAATTTCTCCATTTCGTAAAGGTAAAATCCAAGTTTTCATCAAAAATATTAGTGTTATTTTCAAGGGAGTTTTTCAGGAATTCAAATTTTAATTTGAAGGCAATAGACAGGAAAAAATAGGTATAAATCGCATACTCGTAGATAGAAAAAAAAGAATTTAGGGGGAAATTTCACCTGTTGGATTTCAAATTGGATTTGAATTGAATTGTACTATGATAAGAAAGAAAGCTCAAATCCCCCACCCCTCTTCCTCCCAGAGCTCAAAAAGAGCATATGAAATAGTAATGAGATCATTTAAACACCTGAAGATAAAAGGTATTGGAGTATTGCCTCCGTTGCGTGCTCTAGGAAGATTGATGTGCGGGTAAAAGTAATTAATTACTCTCATAAGGTTTGACATATGAAATTCAAGGGTTCGGGCCATCGTGTCATTTATCAATTTCCGACCACGATTAACTCCGTGGCCTAAAGGAAACCCGAGGAGCGAGCCTTTCTTCTGAGGGGATCTTTTCCGGGTGAAAAATCGCTCTCTCCTTGTCTCCTTCGCTTACAATCTACACTTAAGCTCACACTACACTGATTCCGCAATCCTACACGCTTTCGAGTCTAGAGACTTTGCTCCCGAGATTCACTTGAACAAGCCATTCACGGCCGCCGCCCCTATCAAAAGTGTATCTTTGCCCTCCTGCAAGGGTAATGTAAAGCCTCCTCGCTTTTATGAGATTCTTTCCAAATCCCATCTAACCCTTTCCCCTTTTTGCTCTCTCTTACTACTTTCTCCCCTTGAACTCAATTGGGCATTAGCATTTATGAACTCTTATTTAGATTTAAGAGCCATCAAATCACAAATCCCAACCTGATCTCACCGAATACAATGCTTATGATACTCTTTTATGCAGTTGTGAGTTCAAGGCTGAATTTCCAGCCGGCTTTGTTGAATTCCCCATGTCTCACAATGGTTTTTGAATTCAATTTGGCTAACAACGATACATGGGGACAATACCCGAGCTGAATCACAATACAATCACAATACAATCACGGGTGAAGAATTGAAATTGCTCAAGTCTCGAATAATAATTGTGACTAGTTTGGATTCATATTTGAATAGAGTTGATTTAAATCAATTACCTTTATTACGGAGTAAGGTGTAAAAAACTAGTCAATTTGGATTGCGGGAGTGGGTTTTCAATTCAAAGGATTCGGGGGGAATTCTCGTGGTGGCTTTAATAGAATTGAATTGTAAATTGTATTCGAGACGGAGGAGGAGGCGGGATTGAATTATATGCGGTTTCCTTTTCGCGGTTTCCCGTCGGCGTCACCTGAGTACACCCGGGTGAACCTTGAGAGAAAACAAGAAGCCTCAAAAGGACTTCTCAGCATGTCAACACCCACCAACTTTAAGGGTATTTAACATGTCGGTTCATTCAAGTTGAATACCTACGGTTTCGGAGGTATTTACCATTAGGATTACGGACAATCCCTGTATTCGTAAAATTGCTAATTCAAATCTGTTCATCTTACTTTCAAATTGACGGCAAATTGAAGGTATTTTTGCCCAATCTCGGATTTTATTATTATTCCCGGATTCCAGAGTTTCGGAATCCGGGAAACACATGGAATTTAGAGAGCAGAATTTGCCCTTATTTCAAAAGTTTTTACAGGGAGAGCGAGAGCAAGTTAGCATATATTATTACTAGGTTGGAGGGGGATTTTTTTACACCGAAGGACTTGACTTTTGTATAACTTATTCCACTAATACTTACCCCAGTTTATTTAGGTTAGGAGATTTAGGGTTGAGTAGCATAGGAAAGGGCTCGGTTCCTCTGCATTTCACAAAAGAAAGGGACTGAATCCCGAGTCGGAGCGACGGAGTGAGTCAAGCTCCCGTACTCTCTCTCTCTCTCTCTCATTATTATTATTCCTATAAATCTTGGCACTCTTCTATCTAATTAAAACTTTTGGAGGGACGACGACCTCCGACTCCCCTAATTCTAATACTGCACTCACTCTCTCTCTCTCTACCCTTTATCTTCCATTGTATAACTTGAGAGTGCATTCTCTCTCTTCTTCTTCTCGTATAGCACAATTCTAAATATATATTCTCTGCATTTGATTAGGAACTCGGTGGAAAACTGGAGTGACATCCGACATGTCTTCTCAATTTAATGACATTTCTTGGAATTTGAATTTTGAGAAATATTCACACATTTCTGACAGGTTAATCAAGACTGGTTCATTTTGTATGCATCTTAAAATCTCGAGAAGGTCTAAGATTTCAAAGGGATGGAGCGAGGAGTCGAAAAGAAGCCATATTATTACCCATAATCGCCAATTTAATTTCTCCTCTCGATGAAAATCCTCTATTTTAATTAAATTTGATCAATTTGAGCTCACCCTCTCCATCCTACTATCTATCCGTAATACCCCTTTATTAAAACAAGAACCCCCCTTTCCAACATTGTATCTTTGCGAGCAAATACTTTTATAATGGCAAAATGAACGGGAATTTATAATTCCAAATTTCCAATACGCTGCTCGGGGTTTGCCCCATTCAGAATCATCTATAATATAGATTCTATATGCACCTACATAAGTCTCTCGAGAGATTTCTTATTGCTCAATTGGTTTACTTATACCCTGAAAGAGCCCATTGACTTTCGGAAATATATGGGAGTGCTTGTGTACCTTTATAGTGAGCCGCCCAATCAATTCCTTATTACCCCCACCCCCGAATCTCTTTAATATCTACTTAGGTTGGCAGATATTACTCGGAGTATGGGTTCGAGAAACAATGAAACGCATAGAATAAAGTCATCTTTTGCTAAGTACTCGCGTATACTCTCAGAGAAGTAGGCAGTTACAATGTAATTTAATGCAGTGGAGGTTCATGTATAAGTAGTTAAGCGATTATACGACCCTCCTCCTCTTCCTCGTAGAGATTTTTGGATCGGCCGGGAGGATTTACCGTCGTCAATAATATAATCATAATCGGAGGACCGAGCCCTATCTGCGCGCTATTTGGAAAGGGTATATGAGAGAAACCTTGTAGTAATATGATGAGGAGGAGACGGAGGAAATGAATGAGGAGCCGAGGTTCTTTCTCTTATCTTTATTGAAGGTAATTATACAAGATGAGCAACCTCCTCCGTTTTTATGCCTAATCGATTAAGACGGGATCTTTCTCTGAGCTAAAATCTTTTTCTACATCCATGCAGGAGCTTCGAATTAATATGGGCTAATTCTTCTGGGCTATTACACCCTTTAGGAAGTCTTTTCAAGAGTTCCTTTTCCTCCGAAAGCATTAATGAAATACATTTTGCAGCAACCATGAAAAAGATGATTTCCTTTTTACTAGAAATGAACAGTCAGGCTCAGGATCAGTCTCCGATCAAATCAAAAGAATATTCTTAGAATGAGAATTCCCTAGGCCGGCTGCCGCCGCCACGGCCCCCTCTAATTATTGCCAGAGCTCTAAATTGGCTAAAAAGGCAGTGGTACTCTTGCCAGCATCATATTTGATTGAGGAAATGAGTATAGATTAAGGGAGGGAGGAGGAGAGGAGGGATATTAGGGTTGGAAAGTATGGGGGGAATATGGGATTTAAATTTGGGAGTTTTTAGAAGGAATTAAGACCTTCGGGAGTACGGGAAGAGGATGATGATTATAGATTGAGGGAGAGATTTGGCGAGCGAGATGCGGTGCGGGGAGAGAAATTAAGAAACCTAGAAAAAGATGGGGAGAACTAGGTTCGATCCAGATTTAAATTAGCTCCCATGAATCTTTGCCTTTTCTTTCTCTTCGTTCACTAATTCCTCTCTACAGAGATGCACAAGAGATAACTCTTGAACCGAATTTGGTGTTTTGATAAAGTCTCTAAAGGTCTAAAGGAGGGGAATCGACCTACCTCTCTCTACATAGATATTTAGGGGAGAGGTTGCGACATAAAACGACGATTAACGGGGGCCGGGCATGGGGAGCTTGGGAGTCCAATTAATAAAAAAATCTCATTCCCCTAAGAGAGCTCTGGAATAGCATATGAGAAATGTACTAGTATAAAGCGACGGCTGAGAGCTAAAAAGCAACTTAATCTGAGGAGAAAGGGCTGAGAATGCGGGGATCATAGCTTATAAGGCTCGAGGCTGAATTACTTGCTTAATTTAAGAGCTAATCGGGAAGCTTAGGGCTCGGGTGAGAGATTCATTTGAGAACCCGAGTGCAAATTAGTGCTCACCCCGCTTCTAAATTTCCCGGACTGAGTTCCGAATCCGGGTATGTAAGTCGAGGACTCGAAAGCTGAGGACTCGACACCCTCACAAATTATGAGAGCAAATTTCGGGGTGTATTTCTCTAATGGATGGCCAGTTCGGGCCGGGTCCCGAGCCAGGGTTTGACCATTGAGCTCGCTACCCCCACTATTTATGTATGAAAAGTCAGCCAGTGGAGTGGGGAAATTCATTATTTATGAGATGGCCGTGTAATTCTCCGAGTACCTTTGTCCGAACGGGTAAAAGAAAGTTTATACTCATAAACCAATACCCTTTCACTCTATATCATGCTCAACCCCTTTCTTTCCCATGAGTTGGCTCTGCACTTAGCAAAAGGGAGGTATTATTTGTAGCGGCCGTTCAATTCCCTCGATGATTTGTGTGGGTTTGGATCGGAAAGTTGATTCAATATATAGATATTTTACTCGGTATACTCACCCCCTTTTGGCTATCGGCGGCTCTTTACATATTACAATTCGAATATCTTTTTTAAGCACCTTTTCAAGCTTGCCAAGATTTATGCTCGGAGGGCAGTGTGAAAAGAAATGGGATACAAATCGGCCCATAATCCTTTTATGCCCTCTTTCAATGAGTCCTCCCTCCCTCGTAAATTTTATGAATATGGAGAGATGAGCCGGAATGCAAGCATCTCCATTAGTAGTCCGTATGAAGGATCCAAAGGAGTGCACTGACTCGTACTACTTTGCTGGACATTTCTTTTATTAAGGGAAAGTCATCTCAAACTTTCCCATTAGTAGAATCC
>JAAZTK010000761.1:0-17600 GCA_036507255.1 Megalothorax incertus
ATAAATAAGAGCGTGGAGGCACATGGGCGTTTGAAACCTTCGAATTAATTAGCTCGAAGACTGTATTATTTATTTATTCTCTCGCCTCAATTTGCTCGACAACTTCCGAGTACTTCCTTATCCGAGGATATGCATTTCTAAAACACTTTATAATGCCCATTACAAAGTACTTTGTATACCCAGTATTATTTTAACTCACCCCTTAACTTCCTTCATTCCATTTTTAATCATTCAATGACAAATCCCTTGTGTTTGATTTTGTTCCCAGTTTTGCTCAAACTTCCTAAAAATCAGCTTGTACTTTTTCTGCATTTCCTTTTTGTATTTTTGTATCTTATTGTACTTTTTGACCCTATTATCAGTAATTCCCCAATACAAAGTAAACACTTGTGAATACTTTATTAATAAATGCGTGAAAGAGCATCGTGCCCATTTCTTTTACATAACTTTTGGCGTCTCTTTAATTACCAGCCTCTCCCTGTTTCCTATCACTAAATATGAAAGGTGTAATTTAAATCTATGCATTTGTGTTATTTTTGAGGTTTTATTGCTCAATAAATATATGGATTTTAGTTGTATCTTTAATGCATTATGGGTAAAGATCAAAAGTTGTGGGTTTAATGAACGTTAGATAAGGTACCTACTACTATACTCTGACATGAGAGGATTTGACAAGTCAGTTATTAAATTTTAATTGTCAAATTATCAAAAAATTATAATAAAATCATTTTTATGCCTATCTACACCATTCAAACCTGTGTAATGTGTATGCGTATTCAGAATTTTAGACATGTACTTGTTTGAAACCCATATAAAAACAATTTGCTTCATTGAAAGTGCAATATACCTACTGAATTGCTGCACCTTATACGAGTACATTAAAAGATTAACAAAAAAAATGATATGTAGACGACCTTGCCAAAAAACGTTGTAGCTACATACTCGACGTATACAGTTCAACACGATCATCTCAAATATCCAACCCATTCCTTTGGGCAATACAGGAAAGAGGAGGCATAGTCTTCTGCAATAATTTAAGATAGGTACTCAATCCAATAAAATTCAAAGCCAAAATGTAAATTATTAGGGAATAATATCGTATATAGACTCATATATTATAGAGTATAGATTGTAAATCTCCTCATATTTATGTGCATTCCAATTTACAAGTTTATAAAATATATGTAGTAATTGCATTTTGAATTATTAATAAGACAATGCTCAAAATGTGAGCCTCAAATGCTTTTAACAGCGTTAATTAATCACGAATTTTTCATATGATCAGTGCCAATTCGCCCTTATATGCTGTATCCAAATTTATAAATAGGTCTAGCCAAATTGTTATCTCATCCCATAATTAAAAAGTATACATACCTATTTAAGTATGTCCATTATATAATTTATAACGGAATACGCAATGCAATGGAGTTTTGCATCTTATTTTAAACTCTTCATTTGCTATATTTGACTCTAGAGTCTAACCTTGTTGACGCCTTTCTCCATAATGGGTTTCTGTTTACTGACTTTTCATTTGACATATAATTTTTGTAGAAAAACAATGCTAATTTACTGTGTTTTGGGCAAACAGTCTCATCCTACCTTCTCTCCCAAACAAAGCATTAAGGGGTTGCAAATAGAACATGGCATGACTCTCATCTTCTTTAGCATACTTTTTGAAGTTTCTCTAAAGATAAATAATATGATCTCATCTTCAATCAATTCCTATTCACATTTTTTGTTATATAGCCATTTTGTTAAGGATTATCTCATTCCACCCAAGATCCTCAATATTCAGAGCATGAATTTACTGCAGAGCAGTTAATTAGAATTACAAATACCTTTTAACTGTCAGTTCAATTAAAGCAACATGAAAAGGTGCATACAGTCTCAAAGTCATATATAAGAATCATTTTACGCTTCGGTCCAGACCATTGATGCTGATGGCGTTTTCTGAGCTTCATCTGCTCAACCATAATGGTTGAGCATTATAGTTGATAATCTTACAATTTTTCATTGATTCGATATGGTTTTGGTTTATCCATCTCTGTCTCAATGCAATTCATAATCCTTTATTGAAATTGAGCATATTTGATAAATTGAGTAATCATACTAAGGATAAGCTACGAGCCTATACGATACACCAAGATGATGATTTATTATGATGTAAGAGTATGCTAATTTTTCTTTGTTATATTTCAGTGTGCAAGTATGGGTCAAGCTGGCATGTGGCTGACACATCAATTATGAGCTATTACAGAGCATTTTCCAGAGAAAAGTTGGCCGCAGATATTGGTGTATCTGTGGGACTTTACCTCAGTAAATGTGACGCTTAAAGGTACGGATAATTATTTGATTTAACATTGATCTCAAGCTGAATCCTTTTTAATCCTTATATATTTCATTTATTCAGGTCTATCGAGGAAGAATACTTCATTAGCTGACGAATTCAATGATGAAGTTGAGGATATTGATTACAACGAGAGATTCCATTGGGATTCGGGTAATTTTTCCAATCAATTTAATATATTTCTCATCAAATTTTCGATTTAATTCCTTTAAAATTAGCCACTGAAGTTCAGGAAGGTAAGCAAATCTTTTAGGATTTTTTCTGAATAAGCATTAAATAAATCACACGTATTTTTATATCTAGAATTTCGAGAGGCTCTAGTCAAAGGATTGCCATACCCCATCCTAAGGTAAAAAAAAAGATCTATTGCAATTTAATGGTTTAATTGAACTCTTTTCAATCCTTATAGCGTGGTAGAGTACTTCAATTTAGACGATGAAGGATTTTGCTGGGGCCGCAACTATAGATTGGCCGAGCTATTATGGATCAATCATGCTGTGGTAAGTGTAAATTTTAGCATTTCGAGTCATTAGAGGTAAAAGGATATAAGAATTGTAATTTCCCACTAGGATTAACACTGCACTTTGTGCTTTGATAGATTTAGTATAAAAAACGTCACCTTGAATGATCTATTAGGTAGCACTACCTTGTCTCGACTAGATTTTAGAAGCATTTCTAATAGCAAAATAAGCCCCAAAAAATAAAATCAGGAAAAAAAACTTTATATATCAATAGATTTAGATCAGTTTCAAGCAAAAAAAAAACACAAAGTAATCTAGTTAGATTGACACATCGTGTTGAGATGTTCCTCCTTTTCAGAAGGACAAATGTCCAATTGTTCTCACTCCTTTTTAAATTCAGATTAGATCTATCAATTATAGAATACAACTTATTGAAATTGTGCACATTTGATTAGGGAATGCAATTAGTAATAGCTACATAGCTTGGAACCTTACGAGATCCGTGATTTACAGACACGTAAAAAAAGCTTTTATCTTTTCCTAGGGGTGATTGAAAAAGTATCCATTGAGAAAGAGACGAGCAAAACAAAGTAATTCGTCCCAGCTCTCAATAGATAAAATGGCACTTGTAAAGTTGGGAGGATCTTACACAATTTGTTAAATGTGTCTTAATATCGCACATTGTTCTAGTATTTAATCAATTATATTCACGCGTCAAATCCGGATTGATAAGAGATTTACAAATGCGGAGATGATTTATACGCAATATTTCTTGGGATTAACCAGATTTATTAATATGTACTGTGAGATGGGGGATATAACCCCTTTCAAGTGCTCAATAAAGATACAAATTCTTATAAGCAGTCTAATTATTTAAATGGAAAAAAGTGGTCATTATGCGGCGCGATGACTTATGAGTGAAATGAACGGACAGGATCGAATTGGTTTCAAGGATAGTGAACTTTTATAAATCTGGGGCAACTTTTGCATATAGGAATTCGGCTATATTTTTTTGCATATGCATTTTTAACAGTATGCATTGTTTTACCGACAGTTTTTTAGGCCCAGCAAAAACGCTCACGATCAGGCCCAGAAAAGATATTTGCATTAAATTGAAATTCTATGTTTGTTTCTTCGCTCGAAAATAAGTGCATTCGATTAATGCCTGCCATTCTCTTTCAACTTTTGTTTTCTTTTAATTATCTACTGATCCTAATGGGTTTTAGCCTTAATTACCTAATAGCTGGTAGATTATCTAATTGAATTAGGTTAAATATTTGATGTGGAAAAGCACGTCAATACGAGTTGAGAATATTTAAAGAATTTTTTGATCTACTTTTTTTAAAGGGCATCTTTCGCCTCTTGGCTTCTTATGAACCTACTATTGGTCGTTGTCCCAAGATATGGAGCGTATATGATGTGGTATGTATTACAATTCAATGCTAATTAATTTCATTACAATATGAATTATTGTAATTAATTTTAAAAATTCTAGCTTAACTGGAGGACTTATGCTCTCAACAAACGCGCTCTATTATCTCCTAATCCCCGCAAAACCATTAGTCATCAGATTCGAAGATAATTTCCTAATGTTCAAATTTGGATAGGAGTTTCTGGTAAAGATCCTATATTGAGAAATTTATATGATTACTTTTGAGTATATCCTAATCCATAATTTCTATTTGAAATTCAAGGGGCGTACTTATAGCAGGTGAGTTCTTTAATGCGGATTAAGAAGCATAATTTTATGGATATAATTGTGAAAGGATTGGTGTAATGTTAAAATTGCAGTCATACTAGTACAATATATTACGACAATAGTATTAGGAATTCCTATATTTGAAATATATTTTGAGGATGTCCTTCTCAATACCTACTATTTGGCTATTAACATTTATGGGTTCCAAATTGTCGCCTCAAATTAATATAATTCAAGGGGGCAAAATCAGAAGCGTAAAACCAAAGCCGCAATTCAACGAGTATTTTTATATGTAGTAGTATATTGGAGACATTTTTTGGAAATGTGCAAAAATCGACAGATTATAATCCCTCATTTTATTGCAACTTGTCACTTGCAATAGCATCGAAACAATTTACCATTAAAAATCGATTTTTCAAGCAATTTACTACCTGAAGTTACTTGCTATAATTTACTATTGCTACTACGAGTAATTACAGAGGGTGAAAAATGAGGAGGGCAATCCAAGAAATACCTTTAATATTCCACAATTCCGCATTGTTCAAATTAACTTAAATGAGAAGGTAAAGTGACAAGGACAAAGGCGATACCCAATTAAGTGGTCTCATAAAGAATGAAATGGGTTAGATTTTGAAGTATATGATTCTATGAGATTATTTGCACCCCTTTCATATATCCGCATGTAATACAAAACGTATGTATTGGCACTACAATATGTGCGAATCGGCTTGCCTTAAAGACCTAAGTAATACTTTCAAGTCACATATTTTGTTGAGCAAAATCAATACTTGTTTGGCTACTTTATGCTATGTGATGTGAATCATGTGATGTAATAGGTATATGTAGCACCTACTCGGTGCTATCTGTAACTTGTTACTTGACATACCTTCAGATAATACGTACTATCTGTACTTCAGACATTATTTTTGAAAGATTATAGATTGGAGAGTATTTTATGGATTTAAATTGCGTACTGCACCTTGTACCTTTTAAACTAGCAGATTAATATTATGGGGAACTGCAGACTGTTTACCAAACAAATTATTAGCCTCTACCAATATCTTTGACCTACCCCTGATCATATCAAAATATTTCCGCATTGCCGAATATTTCCAAAATTAAAATTCTACGTTTTAGGGTGAGGTTCTTTATTGGAATTGTGCTAAATAAACAAAGTAGTTACATTAATTGGAAGATGAAGAAATTGTTAATTAATCGTGCATTTAATAGACCAATAAAATCTATCCTTCTACTCATCACAGAAATGCAATCAAGTTGTCGCATCTTATGTGCTGTACCAATATAGGTTTGCCCCTACTAGATTTTGCCGTGAAAAATTATATGACTCTCATCACGAGAGACCTGTTGATTATCAGGAGTCAGGAAGCGTTATCTCATCATCTTTAATTGATTTACAGGGTGCAATGCAATATTTCTTGTAGAATTAAATGCTCATTAAATGATTAAAGGGTTGCGCATTCGGTATATAGTCATGCACATAGTCATTTTGGAAGAATCATTAAAGTATTTGACAATATTTGGTCTAGTCTCTTACTGACTCTAGGGAATTAACCTTAATAAATAGACCTACAAATTTTACTCACTATAATATATTTCTTTTTAATACAATTAGGTGCCCTGTGCAGTACAGTTGGGGGCATTATTGCAATAGTCGACTGGATTTGGCCGCACAAATTCTCCACCGTTCTCGAGGTTGATTATGATACACCATATGACCAGCCACATAATCATTGAGGAGAGCACCCATCAGACGCGGAAGAAGAAGGGTGGCAAGAGAAGTTTGGAGGAGCCAGATAACTTGGGACTTGGCAAGAAAATCCTCAGGTTTGGTTTGATTAATTCTAGACATGCAAATTCAAACTACTGCAACACACCACCTCCCTTTTACAAATATTCAAATCTCATCTCAGCTCTTAAATTTCAAAATTATAATATTTCTAATGATATATGTACGTGGTGAGAAATGGCCGCACCCATGTACAATTGTATTTGAGAAAGAAATGTATCACTTCCTTAACATTTTGAATTTCTTAATTATTAATATTGAATGAGATTGAAGTACGGAAGCCTTTTACTTCATTTTGCATTACTTTAAAATGATGAATTGTCATTTTCCCCCAATAAAGGACACTCTCCAAGCAAGACAAGTCTGAGCTAACCTTTACCAATCACCATCTGAGAGGTCTGGATAATCAAAGTTTTGAGATGGATCCACCAAAGAGCCCTTGGAGGTATCCTCATCATATGATGTTCAATCCTGATGGAACTCCAGCAGCAAGGATGACTCTAGCAAATGCCATTACGAGTAATCCAGCTCTAGCACGCCTTGCTGCTCCCACAATTACAAAGCCTCAGAAATCTGTTAGCTTTAGAAGGCAGAGCAAACTAGAGCAATTTGCTGTAAGTTTTTAAATTTTATATGGACGAAGGTTTTTTTTTTAATAAGATTGATTTTATAGGGAGATCCTAGAATAAAAAGAAGCGATTCGAATGACTCGACAGCTTCCTCTACAAGTTCCTCTGGAATAGGAATCCAGAATGAGAATAGCGATGAGTTACCCATGAGTTTTCAGGCAATGAACAATCATAAATCCTAACACTAATCCAAAGTTTTAAAAAAACGCTCAAAAAATAATGCATCCCTAACGCCAAATATACTTCTTCTGTGAATACTAACGTCAAGTGTCAATTTGTAGCTTTTAATATTTTTATTTTAACCCAATTACCTAACTCCTCTGGAATGAAATCAGCCTGCTAATTAATATCTACTAATATTAATTAATCTGCATCCGCAATTTATCTGCCTGTTTGTGAATGAGACTCAAACCTACGCATATTGTATTGTGTTTTGGGTGAACGCCGAAACTGCTGGTGACAAACTGACAATGCTTCGAGGTCAATTCTTTTTCTAATATATATTTATTAACATTTCAATAACTTTTCTAATATTTTGTACTAACATAATAAGCGCAGACCGCTTTTTGCATTGGCTTTTGTAATACAAATGAATTTACTTATTGGAACCCTGTTGATTCATATTTACAGAGTCAGTTTATTAAACTCCCTGTGGAGCGAACAGAATCTCGGAAATCTGAAAGGTCAGGGTCTGAAGAAAGCATTGGTCTGAACCGACTCATCAGATCCCAATCTGCACTTATCTCCTTTGGGCAATACCAAATCCAATATGCCCCTGACTATCCAAAAATCAGTACCCAGCCCTGGATTCTCAGGGGATCATATTCCTCTAACGAGGATACATTACAATCACCAACATGTTGGGCTTCATCATATACCTAGAGCCTCAATAGAGAGGAAAGGGAGTGAGGAGTCATCTCCGGGGTCAAAGGATACGAGCAGGAGAGGCTCTGGGAATTCTACAGCTTCCTCCTCCTCATCTAGAAGTCGATCTTCTGGATTCAGCTCAACTAGTATTGACTTTTCCAAACAGCCAAGAAATGAACCGGATGGCCATGAAAATTCTAGCCAATCCAGGTATATTATATCTAAAGATGTGCTTTTAGCTGGAATTGGATGAGTTTTTAATATTTTTTGTTTTCAATTTGCAGTCGTGGCTCAACATACAGAATAAGAGAGAAATGGTGAATCGGATATGACTTGAACTTATAATTTATCAATTTTGTAAATACTTGCTACTGGGAATCTCTTCCAAAAAATGAAGATGAAACCGAACAAAAAATATCAAGACTGCCTTAAATACTTTGAGCCCATAAATGCCTATAGTTAAATTATAAATTATAATAGGGTACTTTAGGATAAGATTCTTAATTAGTTTTAAACTTTTAAATATAATTTGAATCAAACTTTTGCTAGAGAGGAAATATTCCAATTTTTTTATAATTGTAATTTATCGTATTTATCCTATAGCTTAGGTTTATCTTGATATATTAGTACATAATTCAATGTACCATTTTATTAGAACTTGGATAGTATATTCTTTCCCTACTTGCTATATAATACTTGATCTTTGTTTTTTAGTGTAAACATGTAAATGTATTTAGGGGTTTTTTGTGTATTTCTTCAGGATTTCTACTTTTCAGAAATGGGACATGGTATTATTTATGGGATCTTTTTAATTTTAATACAGGATATTCATATTAGTTTAAACTATTAAATCATTAGACCTATCGATATCTCTAAAATTCATTAGATAATTATTACTATTTAAGGTTTTAATCATATAAATCAAAGATAATATACTACAAATGTAGCGAATTATGTCTGTGATTTTATCTTGACAATATTCGATTTATTGTTGTACTACTGTACCTCTTATGACATTAATTAATCTAGACATGCCCGTCTATATAATTTTAATTTATAAATAAAATATTAAAATTATGCCTTTATAGTTTATCTCTACTGCTTTTGAGGGGATTGAATGGATGTATGTGAAATGCCATAAGAATATGTCTAATTTTTACTCGTTATTGACTTTAATATAATTTGATTGCATTTATTTAGGTAATTAATTTGTATATTAACTTATCCTTAATGCCCATTGCCCATTATGTAACTCAATAAAACAGTATTGTATACCTCTTATTACCCCGCGTGGGCACTTACGTTTAATTATAATGAATTGTGTGGGATTTGTGATGGATGAAATTTCTAGAGTCGAGTCGAATGCGAATTTGCGAAATGAGAAATGCGGTCCATATTATACAATGCAATGGCATTAAGGTCAATTAAATACTTACGATTAATTAACTTATTTACTACCATTTTAAAAAAAACATGTTCATAATTTTGAGTATTTAACCTTTCATAATTAATTCCAAATGTATGGTAGGTAGAATATTACCTAATATCCTAATATGTATATTACCTAAGATCATTCAAAATAATCTGCTCATTGCATAGGTAATTCGATAGGTAATTTGAAGAATATTCTTTATTGTAATGTATATAGGACTTTTATGGATAAAAGACATAAAGAGAAAGAATCGAATGTCAGACTTTCTCACACTTTCATATTATTGTAGAATGTAGGTAGATTATCTTAAAACTTTAATAATGTACTACCTTCTTTTAATCATAACTATCCATATTTATTAAATCTATCTACCAACCTTCCTTTAAAGTTTAATTCTAAAAGTCTAGCTTTGATTGGGATCAATTACGATAGGATTCAGAAATAGTAACTTAAGAAAAATAAGTATTAGGTAATTCGTTTATGTGCCTAAATTAAAGTAATAAATAAATTTTGTGTTTGTGTTATTCCTTACATGACTTTGAAATAAATCTCAAAGAATTCTCCGAAAAATTTAATCTTGTCCAATGATTATGAGCATTTTAATTTTTCATATTAATTACATACAATATTTTGCAAACAGCGAACTTTTTACTAACTTTCTTTTAAACACACATTTCTAAATTAAAAGCCTTACTGTATACGATCAGTATACAATTAACACATATGATACTAAAATACAGGTAACACATACTCAAATATAATACAATACAATAAAACTGGGCTAGATATTCATTATCAATATCATCATACGCTAGTACATGTTACAACCAATCTTATATCTTAATGCAATCCTTTCTTATTCCATACTTGGCATTTTAATATTTCATAGCTGTATATAAATGGACTACAATTAATCCTAAGTAAATTTATATAAAACATTTTACAACAATATATTACATTGTAATACTTATGAGGTTAATCAATTAAAAAAATTTAATTATTAATATTATCTAAATAATTTATAATATAAATTCTATGCTTTAAATTATAATTGTAATCAATAAGTATAGCTCTACGACGCTACATTCAATATATTGTATCAATATAATATTGTATATATGTTTAATCTATATCTTGCATTGTAATTAAATAATTGCATTTACCTTACAGTATGTACCAGTACTATTTACATTACTAATAAAAACTTTTAAATAATAAATTATAACAATATTATTCATTAATTTGTAAACAGTTTCTTCACAATTGTCTAATTACAAGATGAGACTTCGACGAGCTTCAAACATTCCTCACACCTATGAATATCAATGAAGGATTTAAGATAAGAATACATACCTATTAATATTATATTTTTGCAGGATATATTTATATCGTACATACCTCACATTACAACACCACTTTAATAGGACAAAAATAAGCATTGTATGAGTAATTTTTTAGGTACATTAAATTTGAAAATTATTAATAGGAAATCGGAGTAAATTCGTACCTCAAATTTGCACTTGCATCTTTCCCGTTTCATTATCCTTGTAGTGGTAAAGCCTCGAGAACAGCATAGTGTGGCTACAATATAGGGGCAAGAATTTATTAAATCTTTTCGTTCATGCTACTCGGTAAATGGACATTTCTAAGCACTACTACTAGTAATATATACGGATTTTTACCACAAGAGTTTGGAGACTTTGGATTCTGTTTAAAATGTCACAATTAAAATAAATGTTCATTAAACCCCCCATATCAAATTATACTTACTTGACTACAACTTCTTCCCTTAGTCCCAAGACTTCCCCTCCTATACGGAGATAGAGTTTAAAAAATTAGGCTTCTAGCACACAAAAGCTAGAAATTCAAATAGATCGCTAATTTAATATTTTTGCACTTACTTGAGATTTTCCTCGCAAAAATCTGGGGACTTTCGAAGGAAGACCAAATCAACGTCAGACGTCAGCGCCTTGTTCTCGTCTAAAATGTATGCATAATTAGGTAAGCGAAGAGTGTTTGCGAATAAACCTCATTCATTATATCTAGCTCTACTAACCACTTTTTCCATAAGGATTCTTTGCAACGAGAATTCTTCTCGAGTCTGTCCTCTTTTCATCCACAAGCATTGCATGCTCATACTTGGCTCTAATCTGTTGACCAATTTGACGCATAGTGGGCATAGTCCTCCAGCAACTTTTGACTTCACAAGAACCCGACACCCTGCGAAGGAAATTAATGAATTTAAGTTTGGGGCAAAGGTATATAATTTTATTCTCAACTTACCCGTGACATTTGCAATCAATCCTACAAAATGGATAGAATTTCAATCAATTACGAGCCTTAAATGATCAAAGATTGATCTACAAAGTATAATTACCTCATGTTGTGTGCAATAATCTGCAAAGAGAAAAAAAAGACCCATTATTTGATGAATCAAACATTAGGGGTATTGAGTATTCGTATAGACACGGAGATCATTTCTAAAAGCTTAAACTATACCCTTCAAATTTGAGCATTCAATCAAGCATTTCAATTCCCAAATCCCAATCAAATTGATTGATAGTTTGAAAAATAATCTCCTTTAAACTCACCCTTCTTCCAGCTTCGTTATTGTGCTATTTAATTTAAAGAATATTTCATATACAAAATGGTTAACAATATTATTTGAACGTACTAGATTGACAAGAGCTATCGTCTTGTTTCGATTCTTTCTAGAAAGGCGATGATCTTTGGCATCCACGAATGATCGAGATAGAGAGATCTGTATATTGGTTAAAAAATGCAAGGGTTAATTGCAAATTTCATATCAAAAATGAATGAAGTTCTTACCCCATAATCAACATTATCTGAACATCCAGACCATTTGAAATTGTCAACATGATCTGAGCCAACTCCCCTATTCCCCATTGATCTGTCACAACCGCATTCAGCAGAAGTTCCAGATGAACACGCCCTGGTTATGGAAAATGCAACTCCTGAGCATATGCAAAAAAAGATGCAGAATGAAGATTTATTGCGACGAGTTAATTGGCTTTAGTTTACCTGCTGATGAAATTGCATGAAGGAAAGATGATTCACGCGTCCCGGCTGGAACAATCGGAGATCGCTTCTTCATTCTTTTCTTCTTTGTATTATTATTTGAAGATCTTGTTCCTGGAAAAAGGCATTAAATTAAGAAATTATACACCTTTTCTCGGAGTAATTGCATAATAGAGGTGTGAGGCAATTTAAATTGGGGTGGAATTTGATGAAATCAATAGGGGTAAGGTGGGTATAGGAAGCCTAAAAGGAAGGATCCAACTTCATTACAATAACTTTAATCTAATTAAATAGGGGCGAGCTTCTGAAAATTAAGGGTGGGTTCAATCTGGCCCTGACACAAACATTTATATGATTGTGCCCATGAATTATGTATGAGAATTAACCATCTCGGGGGTTGAAATTCAGAGAACGTGATAGCCCTTGTTCGGAGAGAATAAAAAGATGTACGAGGGCTACTTACTATCAAGTATTAACGAGCGGTAATCGTAATACAGCCTACTCTTATATTGTATTATAATGAATCATGATAAACAGGTGCTAATGAAAGTGTTTATGATATTAAAGGATAGGATAAATCTAGTATCCTTAATCCTGTTATACAGGCCATTAGGCTTTTATGGAAGTGGTAGGGAAGAAAGGGTGGGCAAGAATGAGTGTTAAAATCTTCTTCTTCTTCGTCTCTTGCTTCTACAACCCCTCCCCTCTTTCAATCTCAATCTTTTTTGATTTCAATCCTCTCTGCCCATTTATTTCTCCAAGAATCCAAAGCGGAGACCAAAGTCACGAAGTTGTTTCTGACTTTGACTGAGAACTAGGATCGAGAACAAGGACTTGAGAGAAATGAAGGGCCGTAAGTTGCACGGTTTTTTCAAACATCTTTTGGACTATCAATAAGGCGGGCCAGAGCCAGAATAATACGTATAGGATAGAAAAAAGCAAGATTGAAATATCTAATAGGATTATTTGAGATTACATATCAAATCCGGGGCTTGTAAGAATAAAAAGATATCAAAAGGAAAGCGAGAGATTTTTCTCAGAATCAGAATTCTTACTTGTGCATTTTGTCTTGTGACTCGTACGTACGAACTATTACATATTATCCAGCGGGGAATGATGGGAATGGAACAGAGAGAGCCGATCGCTGCTCATTGAGCCGTAAAAGAGAAATGATATAAAAAAAAGTGATGGTAAAGTTTAGTACAAGTCATCAAACACGAATTAGGAGAGCTTAGGAGGGCACAGGCTGAGAAGCGAAAGCTAAATCCGTCATTTGACACATGTCTTAATCATCCCGAGTTCTCGGACTTGGACCCAAAGTTTACAAAACAGATGTGAGTGACAATTGACAATGACAATGGAGAAGGCGAATGGACAATGAAAGGGATAAAGTATAAGGGAATAAAGGGGAAAAACATTTCAGAGTTGGTTAGTTTTAGGGGGATTATGAAGAGGAGAATGGTAAAAACTTACCCCGCTGTTTGATAGGAATACTGCAATTCCATTTTTGAGTTCTGTAAAAAACATGAGTTGATTAGGCATTTATTCGTTTTTACTTTCATCAGGTTATTCAATATACAGATACTTATCTACGACTACGAGACGATAATACAATACTTATTATATATCGAATTTGAAGTTTAAGACCTGAATACAAACTGGCACTCTTCCACGGCTTTATTTGCACTAAAGAATTAAATTTTCATAAGCATTTTCAAGGTGTACCTACTTTTAAAAATATGTCAAACTTACCCATCGTATAAACTGTCCATGAACTAAATTAGGATAAATTCATAAAATTGAAGATGCTTCGGCAGTAAGGTAATTTATTTTTAAAATTGTGGTACCTGAGGGTGACGCCGGCAAAACATAATTTGTTTCTGTTAATTTAAAATTACCAATAATTGATTACTGATAATTCTAAGAATATATTATCTACGAGATAACATTTCAATTTCATCATGCTTACTTGGATCAGATTCGGGTCATTGCAGCCTGAATTCCGCTTCATTGTTCTGTGAAAATGAAATATAAACAATTTATTCAATTGCCAAATAATCCATCAACGATCTCTGATTCAAGATAAGATTAGAGGCAAATATCTGTATAAGGATGATTCATATCCTCACAATTATATCATCCATAATTTTTATGCAATTTACAAGACTTCTGTCTAGCGTAGTAGTCTCAAATGAATTTACATGTGTGTCTAATTCACTCATAGTAGTAGTAAGAGCCTAATGAGCCACTTTTAAGGGAGAACGAGTCAAATATCTGTATTCTTAACGCTTACACGTGGCGGAGTTGATTGATTGCCTCGAGAGAGAGAAGCGTTTAAGTGTATTTAACTTTAGGACTCGAGCCTAAATAAGGTAATGCAATGGTCAAAGGAATAGGAAATTAGGATTTAAGTCATTCGATTCGAGAGTAAATATTTTACAAGCTAGGTTCTCGCAAAAGCCCCCTGAGCCAAATAGGAAATGTACTTTTAATACATTTTTACAATAAGATAATTCTCCAATTTGAATATAAGCCAGTTTGTAAGTCATTCATCAACATATTCACGTAGGACATATTGTTTGAGAAAAAAATGTCCAAAAGGCTTGGACCTGGAAGGTGTAAATGTTAAAAAAAACACGGACTGATATGATAATATACACGGAACATAGCCGCTTATCCTTAGATCCACCCCGACATTAAAACATTATCCCTTTTGTACCAGTGTACAAAAGTGTACTCCCAAATATTCAACGTCTCCACAAATGCACATGTAAAGACAAAGTAAAAAGTCCATAACAAATCTAATAAGCAGAATTGGGAGAAGAGAGTAAATAATTCTTAAGTGCTTTTACGATTTCCGGCGTTTGTACAACCTGTGCAAACGCTATAAAGTGGATAAAAAATCATGGCCCTCTCCGGGCCAGATTTCCGCTCACAAAGTCCCACAAAATCATTCACGCCCAACTCTCTCATTTACTATACAATGCAATGAAGTAAATATTATTAATTTATGTAGATTTGTGAGAGGGAATTAATCAAAGACCCTATGCCACAGCAAGGGTCCTCCGGGGCCAAGGGAAAAAACCCTTTTTAGGAGCTTTCAATTAAACGTGAAATAATCCGAGGCTAATTCGGTTTCGGGGCAGGGTGAGAACCTTTATAATTCTTAGGAAAAGATTTCTACCCCTTCCTTGGGGCTTTTGAGCTTAATAGAATAACAACAACCCTTCACTCTTCTTCATTTAATAGTGGAATCGCGTGGAAAAAGTCTCTTTATTGTGTGGAATTGGAATAATCCAGAGGTCATGCCATTTGGACATCAAAATTCTCTGTATTAAGAGCGAGGAGCTTAAAAGGAATCTCTATCTTTTAACTTGTAGTAATGCTCACAGTAATGCAGGTATACTCTGAGGATGAGATGGGAATAGATTGAAATGGAGAGCGTAAAAAGGTGAGGAGAAATTCCTTTTATTTCTTAATAATACGATATTAAAGGTGCATTTAAGTCTTTAAGAGCCTATAAGGAATGGATAGAACTGATAGAAGGATGGCTCAATTTCCCAAAATTTTTATTTAAGTAAAAGGGGCACTTAAGATAACAGAGGAGAAGAGTGAGTTATAATTGACTCGGTACTCTATTCGGGCACTCGGTTCCTTTTAAGAAAAACCCCCTTACTCATTCCTCAGCTATTAAAAAGAAGGTGAAAAATGCATTCTCGTTACTCACAACCAATTAAGAGCGTCCGAATGGTCTGCAGATTGAAGATGGATGAAAAAGAGAGCGAGAAAAAATCGAGTCACTTCTCGTATCATTTCTTGCATCTATATCTTGAATCACTTGTACTAATAATACTTGTAATTGACATAATATGCCGAGAGAGGAAGGGTCACTTCAATTGATTCATGAGGCATATTTATTATTGGGGGCAAAAGGAGCCATCAAGATGGCTATATTGATTAGGACACTCATCCGAAATTCCGAATATGTATTAAAAGATTTAATGCACTTTTTTAAGATGGCCAGATTTCCACGTATCACACTCGGTACAAAAGAGGATTTTACACAAAAAGTCTGGGGAAAACTACACAAATTGAATTGTAACTCGGTGAGAACTTTGGAGTGGGGATCCTTATTATTCAGGCATTATTGAGCATGTTGTTCGCGGCTTGTAAGTGAACTGTTAATAAGGCTTGTAAGTACTCGTACTCAAGTAAGGAACACGACGGTATCCGTAGGGCTTCTCAAATCGGCTTCTTCTCACTCGCAATTCAAAGGTCCGACTGAGGGGGAAGAGGATTGTTCGCTCCAGTGTTGATCTCTCTCTCCTCGTTCTTTTCGTAAAGAGCAACCCTCGAGTCTTAGTCGTCGGCTCGTTCATTTCACAAAGGTAGCTCAGCAGAAGGGGATATAGAGAAGAAATCGAAGGGGATATTCGGAAGAAGGAGGAGGAGGATGATGGCTTTGGGTGTACCCGATGGATGGGCTGCATTAGGTGGACTTACTCTTGAGAGACTCTGAGGAATTGAGGATTGAGAGAGTATATTTCAAAAACAAGAGCCGACGAATAGGAAGAATACAATGCCATGCTGCAGTCGAAAATATACATTATTACCTGCGTGTTCCCACCTCAATGAATCTCATTCTCAAAGGGTGGGCTGTGCACAGCAGGCTCATTCCCTTCGTTGGACGACGAGAGCGACCCTTTCTCATTTCACATTTTTCCCAGTTTTTCTCCTCCATTTAACAATTTGAAGGGTGCAGATAGCCCTCGCTCCAATATCCGTTCAAGAGAGAGAGAGAAACATCAGCCAGCAGCAGCAGAGGGTGAGATTAACTAACTGCCTACAGCGGGTAGGACATGAATATCGGTTTGAGTGAAAGATCCGTATATATCCTATGTATTGGTATATGAATTTTCTGCAGGTTTTCCTCAAATTCTGCCCTCCTCCTCCTCCCTTTCCTCAAATTGTTCTCCGCACAATAGATATTGCTTATTGGAAGTGGCTCGTCTTTTTTCTCCTCCGACACGACAACTGCAGGAGCAATACTCATTCAGTAATAAGCTATCGTGTACAATATGTACTATACAAGCTATACCTGGGATTAATACTACGAAAAGTAATAAAGAATAGCCATCATATAAATACCTTCAGTTTAAAACCAATCGTCCAACCACACCGCACATTTACACATTGAGTTTTTGTACGCCGAAATGTCTTTATCGACGAGAAGGGGACTTAACTCGGAACTTGAAAAACTCCAAATCACTTGAAATGAAATGAAATGAAATGCAGGCCATGACTAAGCCAATTCTCCTT
>JAAZTK010000762.1:0-17585 GCA_036507255.1 Megalothorax incertus
ACGTGAGGGATATTCAAAAATTCTACGATAATTATTGTACATATCGTACAGTAGTACCGCAATACAGAATCATATAGTAGCTATTGTATAACATGCGTATATCGTAGGGCACTACTACTGATATTTTATAATATGTATGCATGTATGCGCGTATATTAAATACCTCTTAAAATATTTACTTTTAATGCCTACGTAGTGAAAATAATAATAATAGACTTAATTAAAAAATATTTTTTGATTATTTCTTCATTTCTTCAATGTTTTTCAAGATCAATTCAATTCCTCCTTGGATAAAATCAAGTCTGGAATTCATCTTTGTCATCCTGGCCGCCAACACATTCATTTTTTTCTCCATCAGATCAAGTTGCTCTATACAGAAATCATTACAAAATTAAATCAATTTAAATCAATCTTAGGATCAGGTATTCACCATCTTGAGCTTTATTAGATCTCGTCTTTTCAAGTCCATCTATTTTCAATCCATTTATTTTAATATTAAAATAAAAAAAATTTAAATAAAAAAATTGCAAACTTACGAAATTTACCGAATGCGTCAAAAATTCCGACAAATTTTATCGTGTTACCTTCCTCTCCAGCACCTATTTTATAATCCACCCCAACCACCTTCAGGGTACCTTTAATATGGAAATTTTTTTTGAAATTAAGTTTAAAATATTTATTATTTAACCAAAATACAAATAAAATATACTGGAGATTTAACAGGATATAATGTAAACATTTGATCAAAATAAGAACAAATTGGCTACATCCGTCTTATTAAATTTAAGAAATGATATAATATATTTATAGTACCCTACCTATTGTAGGTATAATACTTGGTATTATTAGTGCCTACATATCGAATATACAGTATTGTATATTATCTATAAATATTTTAAATTTGCACTTACGATTCTTGTACTTAGGATTAACCACATTATCAACTTTGATTACCAACGCTGAAAAGTTTGAAATTGATATAAGAAAGATAAAATAATATAAAGTTCTATTCCTCATTTTTCAGATTTATGTTATCTATCCAATCTAAGATTTTAATATGTGACTTGGTCTAAACTCTAAAATTTCTTTAAAAAATAAATTGTTTTGAAATATGGATAATACATAATTTATAAATTTGTAATATTTATCTTATACGAATGGGTCGTATTATAACTATTTTTAGATTTTACATTTTACAGTATACAGTATTAGAAGGGACCTTTCTAAAATTCCTAATCCTACGGATATAATGTAGTAGTAATATTTTCAAAGGGACAAACTCCAACTCTCTAACTCGGCCTTTTCTCTCGAAAAAAATTAAGGTACTACCTAACAGTTACGGATATTCAAAAATTCTACGATAATTCCACGATAATTGTACAAAAGTACAATTCAATACAGAAATCATAACTATAACATGAATATATCGTACCCTACTATTGTACCCTACTACAATACTTACAGTACTGTATCTACAATAAACTGTATCTACAACTGTATCTACAATATGTTATAAGAAATCTAGTATGTGTATACCGATATTAAATACCTCATAAAATGTCAATTTTAAATCGTTTGATGCATTAAAGAATATATGATAAAAAATATGACAAAATTCAAATGCCTAAACGATCTGTAGCTTACATAGAGCAAGGTAATTAATATCCGTATATGAATTAGTTGCTTTTAATAATAATTTATTATTGTATATTGCATCTACAATATTAGGCTAAATTGAAAGTAAATTGAATTTATTAATCTCACCCTCAGACATAATCCGAGGAAGATTATCTAATCCTAATAAAAAGCAATTAAATGTGAATAAAAATGTTGGTCTCTTTAAATTGAGAGTTTATAGACCTTTCTCTCAATTTGTATAACATTTAACATTGACTCATATTTGCACGCTATTAAATTCTATGAAATCCATGTATCATACCATTAACTATCTTAATTCTTGAGCGTCTGGCTCAGACTTGTCCAAATCCAGATCTCGGAATTAAATGTATTTATATAATAAGAGCCCATACATCTTCCTCGTGCTAGACTCTATTACATTCAAATGTTTATTTAATATGTAATATCGTAATATTGTACAATATCGGACATACGATACACATATTTACTGTATCGTTATTTGTACCACAACTATTTTAAAGAGCGAGAATCGATGGAAGTTCAACCAGATTTGACCTCGTCCACCACTGGTAATTTCCACAATTTTCCGCATTTTATATCCATTTTAATTAACGTGTCCAATTACTTATTAAAGGGTCACGGAAAAAGAATAATAAACTGCTAAATGTAATACAAAAACATTACAGGTTAGTTTGGACAAAATCTACATCAAGATTGATTGAAATGAACATGGAATCCCCGCATTTTTTAACTTTCAGCTCAAAGAACCCGTGTAAACTCACTCCGGAAGAACTCAAAAAATCCGAATGGCTACTTCCGGGATTCCTCCGGTTTAACCGGTGGTTTCTTATCCCTGCAGCAATCCTTATCGAGTTCTGTGCTGGGTCCCTCTACAGCTTTTCAGTTTTAAATCATTCGATAGATTCGGCGTTTGATCCTGATTCGCGAGGAGGGGACGCGACCATTGCATTTTATATTTGTGTCGGGTCATTTGGATTTACATGTGGTCTACTTGGTCCATTTATTGACGCTAGGGGTCCTAAAGTAATGACCCTTTTTGGAAATGTTTTATTTTTTTGCGGAAACCTACTCAGCGCCCTAGCCATACATCTTCCCTGTGTCTGGCTATTTTATTTTGGCTACGGTATCCTTTCTGGGATTGGACTTGGTATAATTTACAAATTCGAATTGAATATTCATATATTTTGAGAGATTTATTAGCTAATTATTCTATTTTCCTAAGGAGTAATATATATTTGTCCTGTATCTTGTCTGCAAAAAAGGTGGATTTTTAAAATATTTAATTTTAAATTTTTATTAAAAATTGGTTTTCAGCTTTCCGGATCGGCGAGGTCTCGTGAGCGGTTTGGCCGTATGTGGTTTTGGGATGGGAGCAATGGCATTTTCGAAGATTCAGCCGCCATTGATTGATCTAATGGGTTTGCCTCTGACATTTGCCACCCTTGGATGTTTCTACTTTATTGTAGTTGGAATATCAGCTCTTGTTCTCCGAAATCCTGTAATCCAAGAACCGGCGACGCCAGAATCAAAAGATTCTCAAGATGGAATGTTTGAAATTGAGCTGGGGAAGCCCTCAAATCAGGAGATATTACCTAAGGCGGAGGAGGAGGAGGAGATTGATCCAGTGCTGACCTCATTGACCTCAAAGGATTTTGCCCTCCTTTACATCGCATTTATTTCCAATTGCCTTTTCGGTCTTCTCGTTATATCCAGGCTCAGCAATATGATTACAGGTTTGTTAAATCAAAGAATTTATGCTTATTTCAAAAATAATTGTCAATTTTTACAGATTTCTTTGAAAATACCGATCCGTCAACCATTACAACAATCGTGGCTATAAATGGAGCATTCAACATGGCTGGAAGACTGGATATAATTTTAATATTTTAAGGTATTTTGAACTGATATGGATTTTTTAAAGGTTTTTGCATATCTCTCGGATTTCCTCGGCAGGAGAAATGTTTATTTCATCCTTTTAACTCTTCAATTAATTATTATTGGGGTATTTCCGTTGGTCAACTCTGATCTCTGGCTATTTTCCACGCTCATGTGGATAATTACTGGAGCTTGTGGTGGAGGAGTTGGCGTCATGCCGCCATTCCTATCCGATCTCTTTGGGTCAGAGGTTATTGGAACCCTTTATGGGATCATGATGACGGTAGTCATTTTTTTGTACAAAAATTGCAAGATTTAAATACATTTTAAAATTTTTAGGGATGGGCGTTGGCCGGATTGATTGGGGGATTGGTTTTTACAGGGTTATTTGACCTTTTCTCAGGGGCACACCCCGAGGATCCCAAGGCCCCATATAATCTAAACATGTATTGGCTTTTTACGATTGTTCTTATTGGTTTAGTGGCCAATTTCTTTGTATCTCCGACTCATCTTGATCAAAAAGTGTGTCCGTGTCCTCGTGCACGGAACAGATCAAATATTACATTTAAAGTTTAAACATTAAGGCTGCCTGCATACTCTCGAGATAAGCGGATCAGGCACAGAGTGGATGCACAATTGTTTATAAACCAGGTCAGGATTAATCTAGTTGACCTTAGTCTTTAGGATCTTTTTTAAATGTCCCTTTCTTATATTCAGAATATAAGTTTACATATAATACTATTGACAAGAATTTAAATAAATATATTTTGAACAAATAAACATAAAATTGTTTACGCATTTATTGAGATTACAATTGAGCAAATACGCGTACTCGATATTATAATATTTACAAACTTGTTTCACGTAATAATTACAAAATTATTATACGGAAATTATGATTTTATAATAATTATAAAATTGGGTAACTTGGCGTAAATATAAATTGCATAGGCTCTTAAAATTATATAAATTACGATCAATATAGGCATACGGTAATACGTATAAATTGCAAAAACGAGCTTATATAATTTATTATTTTCCTTATTATACCTAGTAAATACATTTTACTTAGGATTAATATCATTATAATATACCTAGATAAATTAAGTAGGTACTACTTAAAGTACCCAAATGTACGGATAAATCACTTGAAAATATCATTAAATTCATATTTTAAAATAGCAACCTTACTTGGCATTAAATTAGTTTAATATGAATATTCTAATATAAATTCTCATTCGATTATTCAACCTATATTATCCGTAATTAACATTAGATAAAGGAGGAAATTAAAGGTCACAGCAGCGATTTCTTCTTTATACGATAAGTATTTTAAATTATACTACAATAGTTTATAGTTAGGTAGGTATGTTATAACTAGCTTTTTACAAATTGTACTTATCAAGAGATACTACGTTATAATATTTTAGAATATTTTATAAAAGTTAGTTCATTTGGAAAGTATCTAATTATATTTTTGGCCCTTTGGGATATATGTTCCAGCATTTTTTTAAAAAATAGTTTTAACTTAAAAATCTCTATACTTTATTATTGTAAATTTAAATATCGCAAAAGTCTTATCGTATTTGAAACAGGCCTGAATACAATCCATCATACTGTAGTATATAATTACTTAATTAATGAGCTCCGTGTGCAGTAAAATATTAAAAAATAGTAAGATCTATCGTAATATCCGTATAATTATTTATCTGTAGTACTCGTATATTGCAAATAATTCCTTAAATATCTTATTTCAATAGTATGCCATACTCATATTTGCGTAAAAATCCTCATAATTATTATAATCGAAAGAAGTATTATTTCCATCCCGCGACTCCCAATTATTAAGATCCATTGTTGATGTATTGTTGTTGGTATTGGTATAATTGAGGACGAGGGAGGTTGAGTAATCTCTTCCGAGGTTATTGTCCCAGACTTCTGAGGAGGACGGTTGACCTTGAGGTCGGACACAGAGGGCAAATTTCAGAGTGACCATTTCGTTTCGGTCATTGACCAGGCCGAGGGGTGAAAGATGGACGGGGTTGACAAGGGAGAGGAGTGGGAGGGAGAACCGGAAGCGGGATTCAAGGACGCCAGGTGAGAAGGCCAGTGGAGAACCATTCTCCAGTAGATGAGCATTTCGCATGTTTTTCTGGAGAAAAAGTCCCTTTAATAGCTCCTTCAACTCGGCATTTTTGAGTTCATCCGGCCAAAATTGGGTTTCCCCTGACTGGGCCCTTCGGAGATGGATCTCGAGGACGGATTCGGCGTATTCTCCCTGTGGGATTTGAAGGAAATTGATTTTTATAGAAAGTTGGGATTTACAAAATTCAAATAGAAAATTATAGGGAAAAAATTGCAAAATTTTAACTGGAATTTAGAAAAATTGGAAATGAGGAAAGCCAGAGGAATTTCTCACCATAATATCCAGTTGACTTGACCAATTATCTTTGGTCCACCGGGCAAAAACCTTTTCCTTGACCTCGTTTTTAGTCAGCCTGATCCTAACCACATTTGACTCGTTTAGCGTCACTTCTCCCACCTCTCCGATGGCCAGTCCTCTGAGAAAATTGCATAAATCTTCCTTATCGTTCAGGTACTGGGTAACACGGATGACTCCATTAAGGTCATGTTCCTCCGCCGCCGCCGCCGCCGTTACTTCCGATGATGTGAGTATCAGTTCCTGACCCTTGTTTGACCCGCAAGTAAGATTCAGTTCCTCCAATTGGAGATGTGTACCCTCCTCAACCTAAAAAGAAAATTTGGAATTAGCCATAATTTCTCAAACATTTTCTTATAAAATCCACTGACCTCATGACATCGCCGTGACACGGTAAGCCTGTTGAAAAGTCTCGGAGGGTCATCACCGCCCTCGTAAGCTTCATAATTATCCGGGTGGAACTCCTTGACCTGAGAAAAAATTCAATATAATTTTTCCAACCAAAATAAGAAATCTTTACCTCTAAAATCACCCCTTCCCGCTGGATTTGAAGATTTTTCGGGAGGTCGCTTTCACTTGCATTCAGACTGAGACTAAACTGTATTTTATTGGTGAGTATTTCAATGCCATTATCCTCTTCTTCCTCCTCGGGGTTGTCACCATCATCAAAATCAAAATTAAGATAATCGTTGAAATCTCCATTTGAAAACAGATCTGAATTAGTTACGAAACTTTTGATATGAACAAGAGAAAGTCCAAGCTCATCCGCAAAATGTACTTTTTTATTTGATAGGGGTTTCCTGTGACTTCTCATGACGTTACTCCTCCCGAGGATGATATGTTTCCTTCCGGAGAATTTATTAATTTCAATTTTGATAGAGTTCATGGCTGAATATTTTCAGGGGGGAGGGATTGGTTCTAAATCTTTAAACTCACGAGTTCACAACCACTCCGACGACGACGACTCCTCTTCCCCGACCAGATCTCAAATGATGGTTTAATCCTCACGTTCTTACACTATGATATCCTTATTAAAATTACCAGATATATCAGAGCTTGGAGGAGATAATGGGGATAAGTTGAGAGGTTAAAAGAATTATGGAGCCAGCGAGAGCTCGGGAAAACATATACTAATATTCTTATTAATTCTTTTAAATGTTAAAACCTTCTCTCGAGACATATTGGGACATTTATTACTCGAATGGGAAGCCATTCACGTGCAGTCATCATGTGTATTTATATATCATGGGTTTATGCCATCAGATAATAATGGCTTAAAATTCGAGGAGAAAAAGAGCTCAAGAAATGGTATTATTATTGAAGGGTACATATACCGTAGTATATAAAGCTCGTGTATTTTGAATAGGTATTAACAATATCTACTACAAAGTAGTATAGTAATTAAATCCTATTTATAACTTTTAACTTTGATATGGGCTGGACAGTGGGCCTAATTCATAGTTCATACCCAACTACCTACGATAGATATCCGTATTTTTGTATTAGAATCTAGATATAACGAGTTAATACAAAGCGTCATAAATTATTGGTATCTATAAATAATTATCGTTCAAAAAGAGTTGGGATGCTTACTATTGGAGTACGATATTAATATATAAATACATAGTATAATTAGGCTTGGAAGTTGGAGGAACTTGAGAGAGATACGGATACAGTTAATCAGACTTTTATAATCTTTTATATAGACAGTATGTCAAAAGGGAATAAATTTGAGACTTTCCTTGTAATTTTGTAATTTTGATCAATGATTATATAAATGTATTTCCTAATTATGGACTTTATCAACGCATATTTGTCAGATATTACTTGATTTTAAATTCTAGATATACGATATATATTGTCGATATATAGGAAATTTAATAACAAAAAGATTATATTGAAGGGAGATTATGGATTACTTGGAAAGGGGGTTGAATGAAATTGATAATGAAGGTATTTGATTTTGGAGTTTGATTTTGGATTTAATATTTAAATCAATATGTAAACTAATTTCAAGCTTATAAAAATGTATCGATATTACTGGTGCCACCAATAATTTAAAAGATATATTAGATATACAAATACATATGCAGTTGATACTACAAATTCTCGTATAAGAAGCTTATAAAATATTATGGAATTGGGGATTCGATTGGGGCATTCCTCCTCCTCTGATGAAAGATGGGCCGATTGAATATTAAAAGTATTAAGAAGCAGATATGACCTTCTCTAGACAATGACCTTTGGGGAACCACTACAATTTCTACTCCTCAGCTCTCGCCACCTCCTCCAGCTTAACGGACTTGTCCAGCATCTTGTAAAAGACGCTCGAGCTCGCCAGAATTGTTTTGAGGTCAAAATTCTCTCGCCGATTCCCTCCAATGAACTGAAACTCTAATTAAAACTATTAAGATTAAGAATACTCTTTATACTATTAGTATAAGTAGTATCAATTTAATGATCCATCCCACACATTTGCAAAACTCTGACAAACTCGGCCTGTCAAAATGTCATTCGATTACTAATCCTCGGGAGCTCAAATGTCAAATCGGCCATTAAAATGGGCTTTATAAAATTAAATTGTTTATATAAATGTCTCAAGATGATCAGATTCTCATCCTCAATAGCGCAAATGTGTAGGATGTCAATTAAAAAGGGGAGATGTATGGTTAAATTGAATTAAGGATTACTTTACATTTACATTACAATCAAATTTCCAGTTGCAAATTTACATCATTTTAATTAAACATATTTATCCGTAGTATATGGCGATGGCGTTGACAAAGTTAGATGTAATTGGCTAATTTGGAGAGATATATGAACCTAGGTCAAGAGAATTAAGTTGACCTCAGATATGATAGAGTATACTACTATGAAACGGTCACTATCCGAGTTAATGATTGTGATAATTAAAAAAAAGCCTTGTGCGAAAAAATACAATTGCAAAAATAACCTACGAATAAGTCATAAGATAATCGCATTTGGAATTTTTACATTATATCATAAGTGGCTCATGATTTGCAAAAATGCATCAATTGCTTTTAATCCTCAAGTTTTACATATGACGATTATTAAATATTACAATACTAATAGTCTAATATCCGTAAATTGAAATCTGTTTCAAATATCCGTATGTAACAAATGTTAACTCATCAGAAAGATTTTCCTTGTACTATTATTTAAGACTATGCGTACATCGATATTAAAAATATAAGTTGTATTAATCAACCAGTATTCTGTAATCTGTACTTGGGTAAGGATTAACTTGTTGTACGAATTTACATATTGTATAAAATCGAATACTGTAGGTATTCTTTAAATTAATTTCCTTTTATAAATACACTTATAATCTTACGGATACATTGATATACTAGCGTAGGATAGTATAAAATTTAAATATTGTAGGTATAAAGATATCTATATTATCCTACTTTAATACTGTGTAGTATACATTGTATATTATATACTTTGAAGTTTGAAGGGTAATACATAGGTAAATACGAGATGAATACTGTTTAGGTTAAGACTTTGAGGATAGAGAAATTGGCCAGATAACGGCGTTACATTTTTATAAACGAGCTAATCTTAAAGGAGAGAGATATTAATACATTAGAACCCATATTAATCTAATTGCTAACCTATTGCAATAATGCTAAAGTTAACTTATATCATTATATGTAAGTAAGCTATCATTAGAATAACCTAATAGGTTATTAGCAAAATTCTCCACCAAAGATAGTCAACTTATAAAATTAATAATTATAAATTACAAGTACAATTATACGATATTACCACTAGTACAATTAGGATTAAATAGATTAATTTCATTTGGATGAGATATTTTTTTAATGGGAGCATTTTGTAATTTTTTACGGGTCGAGTATTGCCCCCTTATAATATTACCTACTATGATAAATAGATTCTTTGACCCTAATATCTTGATCTGCGAAGGATTTTAATGCAGATTGCAGATTTAACCTTGAGAAAACAAATCAACGAGTAATTGTATTTTGTTATTTGAGAATGGACAAATCTGAACAAGTAAATTATAAACTTTGAGATTATTACGCGAACAAACTGAGAATAATGTCTGAGGATGAGATCAAATTCAATTACAATATTAGAGATTAGAGATCATTAGAGCGTATTTTACAGGTAATTATGTTTGAAATACTGATATTTGGATTAATTTTCTAATGGCGCAGCTCTCATTATTTTCATTTTTGAATTGGCGAGGTAGATATTATGTTTCCGAAGTAGGTGACTCGAAAGATGATCAGCCCTTGGACTAAGATCTTTTCCACAATGATGGCATTTACAAAATACTTCTTTTCCAACAAGTATTTTAGTAAAATGCTCCCAACAGGAACTTAATTGCCGACTCGGAACGACTCTTCTCCTTTGCTTCAAATTCTGATTCAATTCAACACTTCCTAAATTATAAAAATTAGTAAACACATTTCTAAAAAAATCCAATAGTTCAAAATTGAATTGTAAATTCGAACCTGGCTTTGGTATTCGAGCAATTTGAGCTCTTTGAACATTAACCCTTTGTGGCATCCCAGATGGACCCGGAAGTGGATGTCCTACCCTTTGTAGGGCTATTCAAAATATAAAATATAAACTTGACATTTGTAAATAAAATAATAGAATTAATGACTGAGAATGGGGAGAATGGTAGTACCTCTTCTCAGATTCGATCGATTCAGATTCTTATAAGGAAGATTGGCAACAGGTTCGGGTATAATTTGATCTTTAATTGTTGAAGACATTCCGAGGAATGATTCCTCTTGAACTCGATTTTGTGGTGAAGGAGAGTTGTGACCCACAACTTCGAAAATAACATCCTCTGAAAAGAATTAAAAGATTAATCATTAAATTGACAATTCTATTTCACGGTTAATGATTTGCGGATATTTATATTTTAGACAGCTCACCCTGATCAGTCTCGAATTCATTTTTGACATTAGAATCGACATTAATTGACTCGGGCTGGCCATCCTGACTTTCATTGAAAAAGACAGATTGTTCTTTTTCATGGACTTCTTTTTAAAGTAAAATAAATCTTTAGATAAATGTATTGCAATTGATTTTATAAATTGATTATTTAACTAATCGGCCATACCTTCTTCACTGTAATTTACAGTGACATTGGCCAAGGGATGTCCATTAAGTTTAACCGTCCCCGTTTCAGTTTCTTCCTCCGAATGTGGTTCTGGGACAGATGACGATAAGTCCACAAAATTCTTGTAGAAATTGCTGAATAATTTATTCTGCTCATCCTGGGCTTTGCTCGAGAGGTCTATAATTGCATAATATGATTAATTTTGGTAATTAATTAATTATGAAAGCAATAAAATATAAAAAATAAAGAATAAAGCACCTAATTTGTTGTTGACAAAATTGACAAGCAGATTGAATTTGACATTTATCGACTTTATTGAACTTTCCAGGAAGTCCACTCGCCTTCGGAGAGTGGTCACCTCATCAGCCATCGTTGGCACGACGTAATTAAGAATTAAAAAGTTGAAAAATAGAGTGTCAAATAATTAAAACTTGAGTATTTTAAAAATTTTATTTATTTTCAAATGCAAAATCTGTTTGAACTTGTCTTTTACCGCTATTTTATTTTTTGAGCTTTTTATTAAGGGGGATTTTGAGATCTTTTGATTGGGCCGAGTCGATTTTAATTAGCTTATTTTTGCCGGAGATGACGAGGAGGAAGATAGGTCGTACTCGGAGCTCTTGATGGTAAGGTGTCCAATGGATCTTGAAGGAAACCGAAATCCCCAGCAGAAAAATCCTGGAAAGATTCTGAGGTTCGCTGAAAATATTTCCTTCCCTTCTCGAATTTCCCGATGAATGCCTTGCTTAAAACACCCACTTTTTTACCATCGAGGAGCTCTAATTAAATGTCAACCAGATCTCATTAATGAAAGAATTAATTATATTCGATTTTTACCAATGCTTGGGGAATTTGCAATTATTGTCTCTCGGTATTTGGGAGCTTTTGAAGCTGGATTCCCCATTAAATCCAAAGATTGAAGTTGAGGAATTGTGGAAATTTGATGGCACAGACCCTCAAGATCTGATATCTGGTTTTCCAGTGCTGATAAGACCCTCAGCTCAGAGAATCCTTTGAAATCCTCAAGGGATTGCACCCCATTTTCGGAGATGTCAATGATTCGAAGACATTTCTGCATGAAAAACATTTCTAATGATTTTATAATGGGACATTTTGGCACTTACAGAAAGGGAGGTCATTGTCTTTGGTTCAAAAGTGAGCTGGGACCCTTGAGGAAGCCTTTGCCTCTCAATATGAAGCTCAACAAGGTTTGGAAGGGTCTCCAAATTCTCAAGGACTTCAATTTTGTTACAACTTAGGTATCTAAATTGTCATTGGCAGATTAGTAATTGAGATTTTTGACTAGATTATTATTAAATACAATTTGGTAAGCTTGTGACAGTTGGAAAAGCCTTCAATTCGCTGGAGAAGATTCTTTTCCATGTGTATTATTTCTAAATGCAATAATTCCTCCAACCCTGAGACCTTTTCCAAATTATTTTCATACAAATAAAGCACGGTGAGGTTTTTGAATAATGACAAGTCCCCCTGCTCCGCAAAATGCATGTTTTTAATTAACTTGAACTTAAACGATTAATTAGATTAGCTTACAATTTGATGGATATTTCGATTTTGAAGATGCAAATGCGTTACTCCACGTGAAAGCCGCTCATCAAACGCCGAATCTTGAGAATTGGCACGAAACACTGGACTTTTGCTAGAGATCCCTTTAAGGGCTACTTCTTTCGTTAAAACTACCATATTTAAAAATATTTTATTCTAACTAAATTACAGCTCCTAAAAAGTACAAGTATTTTGAGATTCTTCTAGAGGGTTACAAATATCGATCAAACTTGATAGAATTTCAAGGGATTCTTAGGAACAATGCATGCAATGCAAACTTTGAATGACTATCAAATGTAATTTTTAGCTATGCACCTAATCTTAATCACTGTTCAATAAATTAAACGCCCATTCTTTCAAAATTATTTTAATTTTAGTCACTGAAACTCCTCTGGTATACTACAATACTTTAGAGTTTAGACATAAAAAATTATAGGATAAAATACTTATTAGACTTATTACTTAATTTACCTACTAGTATCTAGTAGTAGTACCTACATATAATCACATATAATATTAAATTAATGTACCTACAATCAATTATTCAGAATTGGAATTAATCTATCTAAAATAGGGCGGTTGATTCTGACAGAAGTTGTGTACGCATAAAGATTTTTAACATTTGGGAAATTTAGAAGAGCAAGATGCACGTAATCAACGTGAGAATCTTTAAAATCGAACCCTGGATTCTGTCCCTTGTCTAAGATGTCAGAATAATTGTCCCAGATCGCTTCAATGTCAAGAACGCACCTAAACGGATAGGATAAAAATTCCCAACAAATTAATAATTTCATAAAGTAATTTTGACGAACTGACCCAAAAAATTTGATCGATTTAAGGCTAGGGCAGTTTATGAGAAGGTTCTTGAACCAATTCCAATCCAGAAGGATGCTTGGGGTCAACTTCGCGGCCACCCCATTTCCGATTTCAGTTAAGATCGCTGCTAATGTTGGGTAGTCTATCCATCTAAAACCAGCAAGAGTAAATTCCTCGAGTGCTGGGAGAGCACAAAATGATAGGAGAGTTTGGAAGGTGATTGGAGCCATCAGAGCGACCATTTTTAGGGTGGGGGGAAGGATTAGTGGAGCCAAGGGTTCCTCTAGCGTCCTTCGTCCTTGATCCATTATGAAACTCCTTCCGGATCTGATGTCAAATAACTCAAGTTTTGAAAATTGGCTCAGAAATCTCAGGTTGAGTTCATCGGTGATTAATTGTCCATCATTCAAGGATAGTTGGATACACAATATTTCAAGAGAAGCCTTTGAAGCTAGTGCGACCTCTTGAACGACTCCTCCGAAATCCTCGCAGCAAGAAATAATGAGTGATTCAAGTCCACTTCGAGTCTTTTGAGCATCAATCAAAGACCTCAACCATCGACTTTCGCCAACCCAGTTCAATCCTAGTTTTTTCAATTTAAATTCTTTTTCAATTGGTGTGGATTCTGGTGCCTCGGGGCAGTCGTACGACCTGGAAAGGAACAAGTCCCTCAAGGTTCCTCTACATTTCGTAAGGATAGTTCTAACGAGGAATGAGAGATTATTGGGGGACTCCCTCCGTATCTGAGGATAAATCAGGTCCTCCTCGCCATTTATATAAATGCAGTTGAATATTTTAAGGGAGCTCAAAGGGAGTTGCGAGAATATCTGAAGAAGAGATAATTCTACTCTGACTTCTGGCTCATTATCTTGAATTAAAATTTGAAGTGTTTCAATCCGTGTTGGAAGTTCATCGAGTACCATTGTCACATCAAAATCCAAGTCCAGAATGTTTGGGGATTTGATGAATACTCTTCGAAGATTGGGGCTTTTTCCCAGAATGCGCACAAGTGTCTGGAGTCGCATCTCACCTCTGATTTCTAGTTCTCTAAGTCGGGGAAGTGGAGGAAGATCGTGAGGACCTAGCGAGGTGTAGTCCTTGAGTTTAAGGATTGTTACGTGACCTTCCCGAAGGGATGCAGGAAAATCTTGGCGAGATGCGTTAATGGCCAGGGTAGTTCCAAACCAAACCGGGATAGTGGAATTGAAATTTCGAGAGACGGCTCGGAGATCCTGAATTTCATTCGGACTGGGATTGGGGATCCTCTCGAGAATTTTTGCAATAATCTGCATTCATTGGGATAAAATCAAATTATTAAGGTAGATAAAATTAATTATTCAAATAGGACGTACCTCTTCGGGCAGGTCATTCAGCGTGGTTTTACTTTTAGTTTTAGTTTTAGTTTTGGGCCGGCTAAGTGTTCTTGTCACGAACCTTTTGATTGATTTGAACATTTTGATTTTTGATTGATTTTCTTAAATCGAGATTTCGAGACTATTAATTGACAACTTTTTAATATAATGCTTTCTAGAAATTTCCTTGGGTTGTAAACTTGTAATACAATATATCGTTAGTTTAGATAACATGAATGATGACTCCGAATGAGTGATTGGTGAGTATGACATATATTTTACAAACTACAACGATAAATTCTCTTATAAGTTATAACGATAAATTCAAATCTAAAACTTAATAAACTTAAGATTATTATTTAAAAAAAAATAATTAATTTCAATAGCGGCGTATCTCAGTCTCAACCAGGCTGTGATGTTTCTGCTTTCTTGCATCTTCCTCCATTATAAACTCTATCTCATCCTTTGTGAATTCCTGTCCCCAGAAAAAAATCAATTATTTCAAAATATTTACTGATCTTTCTTAATTAATGGACAGTTAATTACATTTCGTGTAGACATTAGCTGCCAATGGTCCATCTCATTTTTATAGAACATGTAATCCAACCCTGGAATGATTCAAACTTGAACTTTTCCTTAAAAAATGAATTATTGAAGATTTACCTTCAACAGGATTAGGCTCATAAGGGTCAAATAATATCCAAATATTCCAATGTCCAATACAGCACATGAAGACACCGTAGAAGAATAGGCCAAGCCAAAGGATAAGAAGAACGAGCCCTTCAAAGAGGGATGTAAGACGCTTTTGAAATTCTGAGACTCGGCTTTGAGCAGTTTGAATATGTACAAGCCCTTTAATCAATAAAAGGATCAACAGAAAGGTCAATTTTCAAAATGTAAAACTCACCTTCAGGGTCGCAACACTTTTTGATATCACAATTGCAATTCAATAGCCCAGGAGTACAATTTTTGCAGATTGCCATCAGTTCGTTGACATCATTTCCCACGTACACGGAGGCTGCTGCGAGGTCTTCCTTTTTGGTTCTATTAGAGTTAGTGTAAGTGGAAGTAGAATTGTCGGCGTAAGCCACCCCGAAAACAATGGTTAGAACAAAGATAAACTTCAAGGGTGTCATTTTGAAGTTTTTCAATGTTTCATTTACTTAAATTGACCAAGTCAAAGTCCAGTTCCAACGAAACTTGGATTTGACCTTCAAAAACCTTGAGGTTTTTGACAATTCCTCTTCAATTTAAAGAAAGATGGCTCACCTCCAAGCATTTGAAGACAATTCTCAAGAGAAGCTCGGGCTCCTAACGGAGGAGAATGCCATCTTGCGTGAAATGGTGGTACTAATGGGCAAAGAGCTTGCGGAAAAGGATGCCAAGATCAAAGGGAGCCAATCCCAGATCAAGGGGTCATTAGAAAAATACCATCAGATTCTGGCCGAAGAATACGAGGAGCATTTTGGAAAGATTATTCAAGATTATGAAGCCCGAAATGACGCCATGTTGAAACAAATGGGGATAATCGTGGATAAGTTGAACGAGACCAATCGCGAGAATGATCAGCTGCTTATGCTTCTGAGCCGAAGAGAAGAGAATGAGAAGGTTCTTCCCATCAAGGATGATCATTCGAAAGTCTTAAACTCGTCAAACCTCGATCTTCAACAAAGGAAGGAGCTTTGGGATAAATTCCAGGCCCAAATTGATCTCGAAAAAAGTCGAAACCAATATCAAAAGTTTTCCGAGGGTAGTGAGAAACGAATTGTCACCAAAATAAAGTCAAATCCCGAGTTGGGGAGTCGGAAGAAGGATGAACTGGCCCTCGAGACACTGAAGAGAGCTAACGAAGACTTTCTACAAAGGTTGCTAGCTAAGAAGAAGAGCCAAGAGGATCTCAACTGCAATCTGGCAGCTTCCTTTAAAGCACAACTTGTGGAACAGCTTCAAAATCGGCCAAATGAAGTCTCCTCAAGTCTAAGCCGGCTCTCATTTGAGGATGAAATGCTTATTGAAGAGATTCATATCCTGCCTAGCTTGAAAAACCCACGGAATTCAATCTCTGAACCTGCTCTAATTATGCCTTATTAATTCTAACTCGATCTTAATTTAAAAGGTGAACAAATAAAGAATCGAATCAAAGTGAGTAAGATTGTATTTTTTTAAGTCTTTTATTTTATTAATCTCAAATATAAGTAGGGTATATAAATAACTTGTGTATTACAAATAATATTATACAGATAATAGGTACTACTAATACTATATTATAATAGGCAATCGTACACTGTATAATACTTTAAAATTCGGATATATCAAGGATTCAAGATGATTTGAAGCAATATTTAATTTAAATACTATATGTCGAATATTTTAAACTGATCCTGCATAAGAAATTGTATGTAGGTATTTAAAATCTAAAGTTAATCTACAATACTAATACTAAATCTTATTCTATATTTGAATACTTTGGTGCTCCCATTTGCATACGGAGTTCAAATTGAAGATAATTTTAACGCGCGGCTTAGAGTCAAATAAGCCCATAGATAACTATCTCTAAAAAAGAGAAACTGATACCTCCGTAGCATCCGGCACTCAAAGGTAGGAAATAAATTTGAGATAAATTAATTAAAAACGAAGGCGTCGCAAATTTCCATCTTGAAACATTTCATCGTAAATTGTTATAAACTAAATATTCAAAACTTAATTTTATTTTTCCAGGGAAAATATCGTCGAGTTAATACGACTAGGTTAGAAA
>JAAZTK010000763.1:0-17539 GCA_036507255.1 Megalothorax incertus
TTCAGATACAAGCGCTCTAGCTGCTGAAACCCTTTGGAGTAATGTGGATCGACTCCTCGAGAATAATGATTCGAGCCTTGAGGAATTTCTTAGGGATTTATTGCCGAGTCTTTTAAAATCACGGAGGTTAAAGCGTGAAATTGCAGGTATCTATTTATTAATAATTCATTTTCAAAAACAACTTTCAAATTATTATTAGATAACAGAGATTCAATCAAGAGCAGCAGAGGAGGAAGATCCAGAAAGAGTCATGGTTCAAAATACCGAAATACCTTTGTATCCGATCAGGAGCCACCCCTCCTGCGTCTCCGACTGGATGCAAAAGAAATTAAAGGGCGAAGGGAAGTTACTAAAAAGGGTTCTAGAAGTCAAAGATTTCTCCGGAGAAGTTCAAAGAGTAGCCTGGATCGAGGAGGGTATTTTGACTATGAGAGCAGGAGTGGCCTTTATGATGATGACCTCACGAGATCACCTACAGCACCTTATGGGAAAGATTACTCCTATTATTATAGCACCGGGGGAGCCCCAAGCCAAAAAGCTAGCAAATACTATGAGAGTTCAGCGAGTAATAAACAATTGATGACATATGCCCCTGAAGACACAGTCTTTGCAGAAACAAAGGGGCTCATATCATCTTATGGTGGAGGCGGCGGCGGCTGGGGTTGGAGTCAGAAAGGGTTAGGAAGTGGTCTGGATCCATTCTCAATTCTGGGAGGACTTGCATTCCTCACGTATTTGGGTCTCCTCTTCCAGCAATCTCTCAACAATAATATGGCAATGTCAATGGGCCGGAGTGAGGATCCAGAGGAGCTGCTGAGGAATCCCCAGGTGGATGTAATTGTAGGGAGAAGGATAAAGGAGGCCCAGAGGAATTTGGGGAAACGGTGTGCTGAAAACCCTTCATTGTGCCAATATCAGGGATTGGAGATGAAGAATTCTTCACCGAGGAAAAAGTTAATTGGGATTGGGATTAAAAATTAAAAATTATCTGATCCTGAGTTTTTAGTTTGAAATAGCGTGGATTGGATTTCTTTGCTTATAAGTAGTAGTAATAAGATATATTTAAACTTTACTTTGTATTTATTACAGATTCCTAATTAATATAATAGTTATGAGTTTTATTCTATACTCTGTATTTTTACTTTATATTAAAGTGCTCCAGAAAACATCCTATAATATCTGCAATCTGTATATCATATAGTATTAAGATTATAGTAGATTATATATAGATTATCGTAGATTATACTAGTAGTATGTGGATATATATGATACTAGTAATAGTACCTACATATTAAAACAAGGATTCATTGACATATTTGTTTACAATATTAATAAAAATTTTCAATTTTAATTAGAATTACGAATAATTAATTAATATTAAAAAAGCTAAATTGGAAAATTAAAGCTAATTCAGATAAATTATTATAATTTTGCATTTGAATGAGTTTTAGCCGGGACATATTGCAAATTGTACAATATGGATAATATTGTTTAAAAAAATAGGAGTATAGATTTTATCAGTTTAGGAGACTCAGGACTCCGGGAGTCGGGATTAGTCTTTGAAGGGATTTTTAAAAATTGTTCTTTTAAGATCATTAATAGTACATCTATTACAAAATACTCAACGAATAGTAGTAGTAACTTGTACTACTAGGTAATCTTATCATAATACACTGCACTGGTAGGGTACTACCTCTGAGGATGAGTTTTTCAATTACTTATATATTGATGATACTATTTATATTTTATTACGATATATTGATCACAATACTAATATATCTATAATTTCTATATTGTGCAATACTACCTACTCTATCATATTATAAGTACCTAGCTTAGGATTAGTATAAATCATTAGGCATATTTGGCACAACAGTTTTACTATTAATCTAGCTAAAGACTAAAACTAAAGATCCTAAGATCCTAATTAGTGCAATTACCTACAGATAGTTAGTTATATTTCAATCCTAAGTAGACACAATTAGTTATCGTATGTATCGATATACAATACATAGCTTATAAATACTTTATGCAATATATATAGTAGTAAATAATTATATTGTAATACGATAATACTAGTTTAGCTTATGGGAATTTGTCTTTTGTTGTGTAATTGGGTTATATTATAATGTGGTATTAATTGGTGATCGTCAGCCCGTGTCACCTCTCCATAACTCTGGCCAAATTAGCCTGCTTAATTGAGGCCTCTCCACCGCCCATGTAAACTGTTTCTTATTTTTACAAGAGAAGACCAATCATGTCCCGTAAGGAACGGCTAAAAGAAGAAGAGATAAAGGGCGTGTGGCCATGTCCTATTAAAATAAACCATCTTTCAATACCATCTTTAAGATCCTTACTCGGATTTAAATCCAGCCAGAGTTTCATTGATGGATGATTTAATTACAATGTGGGGCCACGGTTCGAAAAACCCTCGACAAACCCCAAATGACGAAACTCGGAGTTTTAGTGGGGGAACGGTACATGATTATTTCCGCCGCAAATTAAGATCGAAATGGGGGAGGGGAATTACATTTTAATCACAGGGTGTTTAATTGAGCTGTTTTTGGAGGATCTGAGAATGATAGCGCAAATTTTTTTTCCTTAATCAGAGTGAAGAAATCAATCGCTGGGACATGATTCAATAATGTTATGCTAGCTTTTCAATTACAATAGGCCTATACAATAATATAATATGACTATACAAATTTGGAATCCCCGTAATTTAGAGATTTCGTTCAATTTCCGAAAAGAATTCCATTCCCACGGTCGTAAGGGGAATGTTAAAAAACGTGACTTTAGGTAATTGTGACCGATTTTGGGGTCAACAGGTCGATTGTTGCCATTAGGCCATCAAAAGTCATGCGAGGGTGACGAATAATTGTAGTAGAAGGAGGAAGCAGCTTGTGACATTGGCCGATGTCAATGTCTAAGCCCAGTTAAAGTCACCTTAATTCATTCATGGGGGAAGGGGAGAGGGAATTAATGGCAAATTATTCGTATAAGCTTATATTTTAATAATTTGTAATGTACCTATTAGATATAAGCTAATAGGTAAAAGATTACTCTGTATGTACAATACTTGCTATGCAAATCCTGTATTGCACAGGACAATGCAGATTCAGATGGCATGAGATTCATTAATTCATAGGCTTTGAAGCGAAACAGATCTGATTTTGCGGGGCAAAGTATACAAATTTGCAAATGGTAGGTACTTGTATTTTATTCTTTTTGAGCTTCGAACTCAATTTGCCCTGTTAATTTGATTTCATAAAGCCGGTAAGGAGGATGAGGAGGTGTTTGTACTACTATAGGATATTTGTGGCCTATAAACCGAACTGTGTTTAGTAATTGTGCAATACTCCCCCTTATAATACTCCCTTACAGTTAGAGTGCAACAGATAGTGTTCATTAAGGCGTGGAAGGTAGTCATTCGCCTGGGCTGTGACTTGCCACGACGAGGGAGACGAAGACCAGGGCCTGTACCCGAACTCACTTTAAGACTGCTCTTCAATCGCAAACATCTACTCACTCCGTGTGGACTCGACTCCCAGAGTACATCCACTTAGAGTTTAGGAATAATCAGTGTAATTCCCAGTGTCCCAAACACAATTTATAATACATTAGAACATTTGTGCTCCCTTAGATTGACCCACCTACAATGGTGTGCAAGTGGGTTCTAAGCGCTGGGATTGCGCTTTTAGCTTTTGTTATGCCTCCAGCATCAACCTATCAGCTCGGTGACCTTGTAAAGGGTCAATTGGGAGTCCTCTACGATCTTCGGTCAAAGATGAAGAACACTGTTTCTCCTGGGGTACCCTCTTCACTCCTCCCAAGTTCGGTCATGACCCCTAGAGAGGAAACCAAAGATCGAGACGAGAGCCGGGGTTATACTTTTCATTATTCCCCAGCTTCTGTTCATTTTGTGAGTCCAAATTCATTTGGGAGGACGAGCGCTGGAGGAAGCGGAGCATCCCATTTAAGCTTTAAGAAGAAGGTGGAGAAAAAAGTTAGGGGAAAAAAGAAGTCGGGTAAAAAGACGCATCCATCGGTAGGCTCAACTACAACAGCAATGAGCACTACAACTCCTCGCTCAGAGCAAAGAGAAAGCCCCATCAAGGGACTAGCAGCAGGTCTAAATTCCGTGATTGTAAATCGGCTCACGAAAATGTTGGATGGAGAATTAGGATCTATCCTTGACCCTTTAAAACACCTGATATCATCTGGGAATCGAATGGTAGAATTTTGGGATAAGCGTGCCCTCTCAAAAAGCGGAGTTGGGCTCAGTCCAGGGATAATTGAAATTCTTGGTATTGGAATTGATGAGCTTAAAAAGTTTCGAGATGGGCAACCTTTAAGGGCTGATGATCCAGTCGCAAATTTGAGCTCGGTATCAAAAGCTCTTGGGGCTGGAATGATAACTGTAAGGAAATTGACGAATCGAGTACTTGGGATGGACGCAGATGAAGATAGTGAGGGTGAGGGGGGAATGATGGAAAGTAGGGGTGGGTACGGGCATGGAGGTGGCTATGGACATGGAGGAGGTCATCATATGAGTTATGGGTAAGTTTTAATTCTGCTTGAGTCAATGTTGAGTAAACGCGCAGATTAATTTATCCTAATTAAACATATCCATTTATCCATTATATACGGTAATTTAATAATATGCTAATCCCAATTTCCAAAAGGCACTACCTTGATCCATACGCTATTCTCGCAACCCTTGGGTTTGGCGTATTCCTTTTTAATGTCATCTTTAACCTCCTCAATAATAATAACCAACCGGTGAGCGGGCGTTCCCTTGATGTTGCAGATTTGGATATCCCCCTTGCACTTTCTGACCTTGTGTCACCCATTTCTGATGAGGATTCTGTAAGTATATGGACATGATCATTTGACCTGACCTGAGGAACTCACGCTAACACGACAAAGATAATTCACAATTGACTTGAAAAACTTAAATTTACTACTGAAATGACGCGCTTATTGTGTACCGATAATTACCCTTATATTCCAAGTCTCCGAGATATATTTCTTGAATTACCCATTAACCTTGATCTTGACTTTGACCTTACTCTAGTGGAATGCACACGGGATTAGATCCATTCTCGCTTTTAGCGGCCCTCGCATTTGGCGCATTCCTCCTACAGCTCCTTTTGACAATTCTCAACACCTCTCAGAGGTCTCTTGACGTTGTTGACATTAATGTACCACTTGACCTCTCTGATTGGCATGTGCCACCTCTTGTAGAAGTAAGTAGATACACACTGACATAACGCTGACTTTGACATTTCCCATAATTTGAGATAATTCCCGCAATATACTCATTCTAAACACGGGGTTTTCTTATCTCAGAAGCTATTTGGGACTCCAACTGCACGTTTAAAGCGAGAAACTGTTGCTGATAACATGCTGGACCGCGTTGGAGATTTCTATGAAGATTTTCGAAGGCATTCTCACCGACCTGAATGTCTCAAGAGGTTCCTTTGCAATCTAACGGAGGAAGCCGATGGAAAATCTGGGGGTTTTCTTAAGCAAATAACAATGTAATTCATTATTCATTAAACTTTTTGTGAATACACAATTGACATTTGACACCTGATTTAGGTTCGGACTGAGTCATCTGATGCGGGAGGAACTCGGAGAGGGCTTTGTAGGGTCCCTCCGAAAACGGCTTGGGGATGGAAAATCCCTACACTGTGAGCAGATGGCCCAATGCAAGGATTAGTACAGATATTTAATTGTAGTACAGTAGTAGTGGAAGATAGAGAGGCTATGCTCTAATGAACGTGTGACAAAAGAACCTTCGGGAATTGACATGAAACGTACGATTTAAGGTATTTTGAATAATTAGGAAAAAGAAACGGTGACCCACAAACCAGACCATGTCATTCTTGATGTCTCCACTAACTAATTACGGTGTCTCTTTATATTTACCTACACAACTTTTGTAATCTTAATTCCCCCAATTAAGCGCACATGCACATGTTATGCATATATTTTAATGGCTAATTTTAATGTTTGATCTCTTTAGTTTGCAAATACCTACATATACACTACAACTGTTTATTGTATTTAGAGCTAGGAATTATATGTGTACTTATTTACAAATGACCTAGGAGTAAAACCTATCGATACCTTATACAAATTAAAAGGAATATGATTTTTAATGCACTAAACTGTACCAATTTTAAAATTACCTACATTTATAAATCTATGTATTATATAAGATAGGATAATTGTGCACACAAATTCAATATATGAAATTTTTTACCTGCTTTTTTAAATATTTTAATTAATATATAAATTGTGGCTCACAAATTTATAATGCCCTTTTACCTAATTAATATCTAGTAATTTTGTTGTGATGTTAATTGTTGCCAATTGTGCATATCGATTTGTCGTTGTTGTTCAATAAATTGTTTAGAGGAGCAGAAATATATCATCTGAAGTTCTGAATTGATCCTGAATCATTTCCTAATTCCAATAATTCCCATTTCCCCGGATGTAGTAGTATCTTCTAGAACATGGATTTCATTTTTCATTTCGTATTTATTCAAACTACATGCATAAGTATAATAAACTTATACAAAATACAATAGGAACATAGCTAAATTTGACCTGTCAAAACATTGCCGTGCAAAGTAGAAGTCTGAATGGCATTTCTTTGCCAAGTCTAACGGAAGTGCACCCGAGTTGCTAATTCTGAATTAGCCCGTGAAAAGTGTTTGCATTTGCTGTACTTGTATCTCTCTCTCTCTCTCTCTCTCTCTCGATTCTCTAGATCTCTTCTTATAAATTACATAAGTACAATACAATACATGTGTAATCATTAATAATAATGTAATTTCGGTTTCTCCCTTTGAGATTCCGAGTTAGGATCTTTGAAGCTGCATATGTATCTCTGAATGATGGGGAAACCTGACCTTATCAAAGATATCTTACTATGTATTATATTATATTGTATACATATAGGACCATAGGTATATGACTAATACAAATGTATTATATTATAATACAATGCATGTAGTATGATATTTCGGTTATTTCCATTTTAAAATACGGATTTATAAGTGAAATTGCAGTCGCAAAATGTACCGAGTGAGTGTATGGGAATTTGAGAAATGCGAGAAAAAGGTGCAGTACAGAAATGATTGCTTCGAATTTGAAATTACAATAGGTTCCGTGATTTATGAATAGTTTTCGTGGGAATTTGGCCGATTAGAGAGGGTGACAAAGTCCAAAAGGCATCTGCTATGCATTATCTACATTCGAAGCTGAATCTAATTCATAATTTGTAAAAAAAAGACAGTTACAAGATCGCTCGTACAGTGCACCCTTTGAACTTTTTATTCAATTTAATAAAATTTATAGCAAAATAGATTATAAAACCTCGTATGCTATAGGTATTTTTATAGGTATTTTATTATTTATACCCGTAATCTTTAACTTATCCCATCATCCACGTTCGGTTTGGCTCAATTGAGTCGGTGGAGTAGTAGATTTTGTAGGCCTCATCAGTCTGGAAGCAATTCCGAGGACATATGCGATAGATTGTTTTTCAATTTTGTTGAGAACACCCGGGGGAGGACGAGGCCCTCCTGGACCAGCCCCAATTGGAGTTGGAGAAGTGACAATACTAACCATTGTGACCTGGGTCGAGTTCATGGAGGAGGAGGAAGAAGATGAGACATTGTGGGGGGCTCCCCGATTCATCTGCGTATATTTGTTGTAAAATAGTGTGAATAGAAAGGTGCCAAATGAAAGGACGCCAAGGATCGAGTAGGGATCAATTAGTGATGTATCCAATTGACGATGTAATCCTTTCAAATCCCTTCCCTGATGTCCGTAAACTGCAATTTCTGAACCTTCTGAGATTTTGGGATCATCGACTTTGATGGATTCTCCGGAAAGTAGTAAAACCAAGCTTAGAAGGAGTATGAGCTGTTCCAGATTTAGCCACATTTTTTTAAGATTCTGGAAAAATCAAATTATATCCAGTTTTAAATGGCACTTCAAATCTCAGATTTGATATAAATTTCAAAGGATAAAAATATTCAATTACACCTTTTCAGCTGGATTTTGAAATATATCTGAAAAATTGATTAGAGATATCTAGTCGGTGGTCTTCTTCCGGAGACTCTTGTCAAAGACTGAGATCAGTCGGACATTAGAGAAAAAAACCACAAAGAGCCTTTTGTGGGTCATAAAATCCAGGCATTAAAAAAAGGTTTAAAACCCACGACATGAGGGGCCCGTTAATTAGAGCGTCGTTGAGGGTTAGATAAATTTAATTGTGACCATAAATGTAGTAGGTACTAGTAATATTGTAGATATTAAAACTACATAAAAATTTCAAACTCATTAAATTTTTAAAAGCTTTTATAAACGATTTCGGAATTATCTAGTTTTTAGCTCAAATTGATTCAATTCTCCCAAAAATTGATAAAATTTTAATTTTGAAAATCATCGAGTTTCAGAACTCCCCGTGTAAAAAAACAGTTTGTCACTAAATGTAGAAGACACTTGTAGGGCATTTCCTCGTAATTTCGCTGTCTATTTGCAACATTTTCAATTCAAGGTAAAGCACATGCATGTATTACATATTGACTATAGACTATAGAGCAATACTTATCCTTAGCTGATCCGAGTTTATATTGTCGCTACTATCCTCTCTGGGGGTGAATTACTCCTCTGAGAGACACAAAGGAGTCCAAATTTTACAAAACCAACACAGTTACGCCAACAAACAAAGAGGGATACCCTATAGTTAAGTAAAATACACAGATCCCAAGTGTTTCAAGTCCGTTTTGGAGTAATCTCGTACTGGTGAGGACGCTCTTGTTGTTTATCAACGAGCCGAAGCCAAAACAAATTTTTAAACAAACCGTTGGGATGATTTTATGTACAACTACGTCTCGAATATGTCCCTCCACTCCTTCACCGTCCTCTGCTCTTAAACCATCTATTCTCTCCCGGATAAATTTAACATGAATTCCATTGGAAAAACCATCCTCCTTCTGGCCTTTTTAGTGTTTTATCCGGGTGTTGGGGCCTCATCCTCCTCCCCTTCGGATCCCTCAACTGCAAGACTGACTCGAATCCTCGGACTTATTGGGAAACTTCATCGAGAGCATAAAAAGCTACAAAACCAATGTAAGCGTTTTAAATATGTATATTGTAAAGGAAAGGAATTTCCGTGTAGTATGAGGCATTAATTAATACTGTTTTTTCTTGATTTTACTACAGTCGTTCAGGAGGATTCCGTTGCAAAAACTCACGGAGAAGCCAGGGGTTATCAACAACAACATTACGGATATGGCCATGGTGCAATCACACTTGACCCCGTGTCAATTATAAGCCTATTAGCCCTTGGTAAAAGCATCAATTGAGTATTTTTATAAAACAAACTTAATTATTATATAAATTCCAGGAGCGTTTCTCATCAATAACATCCTCCAACTACTCAGGGCGAATCAAAACCCACCTGTCACACCGCCAGTGGGTAGACAATATCCCAAGCTTGGGAAGTAAGTGATTTCTAAAAATATTTAAGTTTCTCAATTCTCAGATTTATATTAGAATATATCTAGATACGATAATTAGTAATTAGTCTAATACTAAAACTTTACTTTACAAAGATATGGGGAACATGAAACTGCACCAAGTTTTGTAGAATTCTTTGAGAATGTGGGCTCCCTATACTATTTGAACCCAAAGAAGCGGAATATATGCATAAAGAAGGTCGTATGCACCTACAATTAATGCTCAACAAGCTAGGGAGGATGCCCAAGTACCCTTCAAAACCCGCATTTTTGACTTTATGCTGTAAATCTTAGATTATGATCAATTTATCCAAAGTCTTGATATATTTTGAATTTTGCATAGGTCGACTATAACGAGATTTGTAGCTCCTGAATTGAATCCGATTGCAAAAAGCCAAGAAGATGAGGCCCTTTGTTCCAAATTCAATAACCTCTGCTCAGACTCTGTCCTTCAAGATGCAAAAGTAAACGATTGAGAGTAAGGTGTATCGACAAGTGAGCCATTTCATATCCGGACTGGCTATGAATAACTTACTTTCTGGTTAAAGGACAATTAAAAATTAGATTAATCTGCAGTGAAACGAGCTACAGTCAAATTTTAAGGCAAAATGTTATATAAATCTAATTATTTTAATTTTTAATAATTTATTATTTCTATACAATCATAAATATAACTATACTCATATATCGTATAATCGTCAGGTCAAAATATGATAATTTAGCCAATTTATTAAATATTTAAAGTGGTAACTAAATTTTATATAAAATTGGGTTAAAATAGGTTAAAATAGATCTTAACAATTTTTTTGGAAAAGAAGTCCGTTAATATTAGAAATGAAACTATATACTAAAAAAAAAATGGTACCTCTCATATTTTTTTTAAACTGGTTTTTATACATCAATGAACGAATGTTAAAACTTTGAATATTTTATAATTATATTATATAATTAATAATTATATATAATCCTATTATAATGTATTGTGGAATCCGTAATTTGGTTTTAAAATAAATTTTCATCATAAACACTTTAAGCTTTCTCCTGACTCCATAATTTAATAGATATAAGATTAGAGTCCGATTAGTAAAAATTGAATCTACATCGCGTCGGAATGCGTAATTAGTATTACTAATTTGAGAACTTTAAAATTTAATTAATTTAATTATTTTGATAGATTTTTGGCAATTTAATTTATAAATTGAAATCATTTCACCCCCAAACTAATATAATTCCTGCAAAAGCGCCAAGAATCCCGATTTAAAAAAAATCCATGCCTGGGAGAAACTCCGAAAAAGGAAAAAATAATTAATTAGCTCTCAATTTAATTAGTCCGTTATTTAAATATATCCTTATCATTCCATGAACTTTTGAAATCTTTAATTGCCACTGCACTGATAATTCTCCTTTGAAATCAAACAAAATGGAGAAAGTTCTATCAAAAAAATCAGCAAAAGATCTTCTCAAAGAATCTCTCAGGGGTCAAGTTCGTGCGGGTCAAAAGTTGTATAGTCACTACGCTAAGGAATTCAACAAAGTAGCGGATCAATTAAATAAGGCTCATATTTCGGTACATATTCTTAAAATTTTAAGCATAATTTTTGACAAATTTAAAATTTTAAATGCGTATTTTTTCTTCTAAAATTGCAGACAACGAAACTCCAGGCGCAATTGGAACGATTTCACCGATCCCTTTTAATTGAGAGACTTGTCAATCGTGCCAAAGAAAATGCACAAAAGCTGCCGTGTACTGGAGAGGAGAAGGCTCGAAGGGATCGACTTGAGGCTCAAATAACTCGGAGGAAAATTACCACTGATTGTATGCTTTAAAAGACAAAGACTCAAAATGGACTTATTTTAAAATATTATTTGAAATTAATTAATTATTTGGTAATTCCAGTTTATAAGGAATGTCTTCAGCCAATTATACGGCTCCTCAATAAAGTCATTGATGATTATAGGCATTTGAGTGTAAGTTTTGCATTTTTTAGTTTGTTTTTTTAAATCTTTTAATTATAAGATATTAAATGTTAATTTTGCAGGTGCTATTTCGAAATTTGGACGATACTCGAGAAGGTCTAGTTAATCTTTATAACGAGCTGAACGGAATGACTCTGCTCGAGCTCCAAAATGTGATTGTACCCAACTTTGATTGGTAAATTTAATTCTGGATAAAAAAGAATTATTCATATTATATTTAAAAATTATTTAAAATAGGGCTAAGAATAATTTCCACCCCCATTTCTTTACCATTACGAGGGAGGAGGCAGAGTTGAGGGCGAGTATCTTCAAAAAGATGAAGGCTGACGAGAAGAAGATTAAGTAAACATTTTTTTTATTTAAAAATGTCTCTTATTTATGAGGGCTCTATATATATTATATCAATATTTAAATTTTAAACTAATTTGGTTTTGCAAAGGGAAATGGATGCTGCTAGAGCTGAGAGGATTAAAAATAGTGCTAATACGGATGCTGGAGAACCTATGCCAGGGCCTAGTACTGGAATTTGTAACGTCTGTATGACATCGGAACAAGTTGAAGAACCTGCTGGACGAGGAGAGAAAAGGAAATCCACTTGAAATTCGAAATTGTGGATTTATTAAAATCGTAAAAAAGACTGGTTGAAATAATGATATTTTTCTAATACCTACTACTTGTATAGGTTATAACTTCTTCATATTTTTTCGATTAAATATGGTGATTACTCAATAATATATATCAAAGCAATACTGCAACCTCATTCATAACATTAAATTGACTCTGTGCATATTTTATTAGTCATGTAGCTAATGATAAGCTAACAATGCAATGCGAGGAAGAAGTAATAATAGATAATTTGGCAAGTCTTCAGCTCAGCTTCAATAGGCAGATTTTTTTAAAAACAAATATTGACCATTACTTTCGTCTCATGCTTCGACTGATAGAGATATTATAAAGCCAAGTATTGACCCGGATTCTGAAACATTTGGATTCCGGGATCATTTGTTGAAAATAATTTAATAATTATTTTAAAAGGATACACACACTGCGTGTGCCCCAATTTTCGACTTTCAGGATTGAACACATACCGCGGTTTTTTAAAAATATAAAAAATCCCCAAACTTTGCAGTTCGGTGAAAAATAATTGTCCATTTAAACTTAATAATTTTAATTAATTTCTAATTGAATTAATTAATTACACTGCATCCCATTTGTTGAATTGAAGTAATCTTAAATAACCGTGTATTGAATTGTATTTAATTTCCAGCATTAGGTAGAATAAGGCCGCACTGCATTGAGGCCTCAAAATTGCCTGAGCTGCTGAGCTATACTACAATATATTACATTAATTTATCCTTTTCATAGTTTTAAAGTCATTTATAATTAGTTAATTAAAATAAATTAAGTGCTAATGTTCTTCACAAATGTCCTCCTCAAAGCTGCCGCTGTTGTACCTCAAGTTGCAGGAAAGCCAAAGTAAGTTTTACAAAGTTTTAATTTAGGTATGCATTATTATAAATTAATTTAAATTTTTAAAATCTATTGAATTGTTCATTTTCAGAATGATATTGGTGGTAATGGAGAGTATCGTCAGTGGTCATAAATTCCTTTGGCTTCGTGATAAAGCTGCTGACAAATTAGAACTCATTAAATGGGATCCACTTGGTAAGTTTTTACCAATTTCTACTCTAGTTTTTATATTTTACATTTATAATGAAGTAGTTAATCCATAATTGTTTTTAATCTTACTTCCAGTTCGAGCTGAAGTTGTATTTAAAGAAGTCAAGAAAGTTCGAAGTCATCCTCCTACTTCAAGGAGTTAATTTTTCGAAACAGCAGCTCATCATTACTCATTCAACTCTCGTCATTAATTAGTTTATAATTTACAATTTCCCCCACCCTCCCTAATCAAAATAAGAATATATCATGTCAGGTACGTTTATTTAATTATAATATTTTGAATTAAAATTTGGTATTTCAATAATCATCTAATGAATCTATCAATATATTGCAGGATCCCAATCTCCAACTCATGCCAACTTGACGGGAAAAAGGAGGATCTTGAGAGACAAAATAGTAGATATATACAATGATGTGACTTTCATCTTGGATAAGATTGGCAAATTAGCTAGCTCAATAGCATCCTACGATAACATTTCTAATAATGGGTAAGAAGTTCTCATTGATCTGTAAATTGCTTACTTGTTTGTGTATACTATTAAATATTTTATAAGCTATCTCTTTATTTAACTAATCCTAATTCCTAAATAGATTCAAACAACTTTTAATTGAAATCTCACCAATTGCTGAATCACTCGTAAGATATCATTATGAATCTAAATAATTAATAATCTAATCTTAATATTTCTGTACGCGTAATCTTATTATTTTACAAAAATTACCCTAGAATGATTGTTTTTTTTTTCCTTTTCAGAATCAAAGGACAAAAACTCTTGAGCAAAACTGCGATAAGATAACAAATCTTGTACAACTTTGTACTGAGAATGAACCTCCTCCCTTTTGTTCTTGGACTTATTCAAAATTCGGTAATTAATTAATTAACTTTATGCATTTTAAAATTACAAAACTTTACAAGTCTTTTCTTTCTTTTTTCAGAAATTGCTGCAAATGGACTCAAGGAATACTTTTCCGAGGTCAAGCAGCGTGTGACCCAATTAATTAAATATTATCAACAAAATGATCCTCGAATCCAAGAGTTCCGGCTCAATACTTGGCTTTATCTTTATCAGATGAAGCATGAGACGGAAGTAAAAGCAATGCTTATTGAAGCTGACTTGGCATAATTAATATAATTCTTTCTCTCATTGTTAGCTTATATGTATGGCTAATAATATAGTCTTTATAAAAATATGAAATCGTAGTCATTAAAGTAATGTTTTAAGAATTAATTTATAATTAATGAAAAGCTCGAGGGCATTGAATTTCAATTAAATACAAAATAATCTGCAGTTAAGTACTAATATTTTATTACAAGATCCTCCTACAAGATCAATTGTATTTATTATATCAGTAGTCTAATGAGTTTATAATAAAGTTTTTTAATCTTTAAATCCAAGAGTTGTCGACTATATTATCGTTAATTTTAATTGATGAATAATATAACTAATTAATAAAGAAATTAAAATCAAGCAAGGATTATAAAATAAAGTACTTATATAGAGATCAAGAATACAGTATATTCTTTTACAGCCTTGAGATCAAGGGGGATAAAGAGTCAATAGGTCTATTTCTTGAACTGGGATTATTTTTGGATTTCAAATCTACACATTTTGCCGAAACTTTTTAAGAAATTATTGGAAATTGTTGGTTAATTATTGTTTTATTTGTAAACAATCCCTAATTAATTGAAATCATTTTGATTAGTCATTCTTGGATAATTTCTCAGTTCAAATGCGTTTTTCAATTCTTCGTATTCCTTGTGCGCTATCGGCGGGTACAAATCGACTTTTTCACATCAAAAACAATCCCCTAATTAATGAGCCCAGGTATATTCAATTCTCTAAGTTTATTATACATATTTTATAACACGTATACAATTATTCAATTTGATGTCTTTTTATAGCAGCGTTATACCCACATTTGGGGACGAGGAGGAATGTGTCTAATTGGCAGGCTCCCTTTATAGTGAGTATGAGAAATAGGAGAGAAATTGAACAATTCAACAAACCCCCTGAGGTGGTCAAAAGAAATGAATTTCTCGAATGGTAATTGTTTTTTTAATAAGTATTTTTCATGAATATTAATTATTTTACATGTCAATTGCAGGAATTATGAGGCAGAATTGTTTGCATTTACCCAACGAGTTGGCGAGAATTTTGATAAAGATTTAATATCTCGGGCATTTTATGAAAAGTCATTCGCACTCAGCGAGCAGGACAAACAAGAGGAGTTGGGGATGGCCAAGTTGGAGATTAAACACAATGAGGATCTGGTCAAGGAAAGGTCGTGAGTTCATTAATCAAGTGCTGGATCGGACACTGAGAGAAGAATTCCCAAAATTTCCAGACGAAGGGATCAAGTAATTAAATATTATATTTTAAGAATATTATCTAAGTTAAAAATTGATATTATTAAACTATAAACTATATTCTAGGGCTTTAATTGACCACCTAACGAGTGTGCCTACTCTTTCGTATATCTCTTCTCATCTGGGCACAAAAGACATTATATTCTCAAAAGTAAATGATTTTTAAAACCTTTTGTAAAATACACCATTTTTAATATAATACTTTTTTAGACCTATCCACCGGAAGATGAGACATTTGCCAATGTTTTTCTTGCTATTGTTGGTGCTCTGCTAAAATCCTCTGGCCCAGATCGGGCTGACCAGTTTGTCAAGGACTTTGTTCTCACACAAATCTGTGGAGTGGATATTAACGAGATTTGGGATATCCCCCGTCCTTGGCTCATGCTTAATGAGATATTGAAGAAGAGAGGGGAGGAGGAGCCTGAACCTCGTATTTTAAGACAAACTGGAAGGAATACAATCTTTGCCACGTACATTGTTGGACTCTACAATAAGGATAAAGAGTTGATTGGAACAGGTAAATTAATTCATTAGAATTCTTTAATATTTCAAACTTTAAAAATTCCTTTTATTCAAACTTTTAAAAAAAACTAAACACACTATATAAATTACAATCTTGCCTGACTAATTTGTTGGATGATAGATCTTTTATTCTTGAGCTTTACTTCAAATATTTTAACTTTTTTTTAAAGATTCAATTAAAAGATTTTGGTTGTGGTAATTAACTATATTATTACTAATTTGCACATTTGTAAGGAGAAGCTCTCCCTCTTTTAAAAATCTATTCATTAAAATATATACATAATTAAAGATTTGATCTACATTGCCTAAGAATATTGCAATATGTCTATAGTTTAAATGCATTGAAATCGAACACTTTTTACTTGATTTTGAACTGTGATTATTACCATTCTTTTCCCCCTTTATAGGAATTGGTGAAACTTTGGACATAGCTCAAGAAATGGGAGCCAGAGACGCACTTAAAGGGATATTCGGCACAAGGGAGCCGCGAGCTCCTCTCAAATGCATAAATTACAATATGCAGATGAAATCTTTAAAATCTTGAGACTTTACAATTTACATAGGAAATCCAATAATAATATCATTAATTTCTAATAACTCAGTCTGTCTTGAATGACTTTATAATATCGTAATTGTTTTTATACTATCTACCTTACATAATTGATAATATCTGTATATTCTGTAATTGCAAGCGTAGATTTCACGCAATAAAGATCAGAGGAAAAAGAAATGTATTATAAATTCTTCTCATGACTATAAACTTGAACTGTTTCAATTATTTTGTAAATAAATTAGATTCGCTGGTAATATTATTATTGTCTTGCGTTGTTCCTTGAATTCTGTTATAATATAATGAGCAATTTGAAAGACCTCGAAAAAAAGCTCTTATAATGGGGATTCAAGGAGGGTCGTATTGGGTTTTTTGGTCTTACTGCTGCTACCCTTTACTGGCTTATCCTTAAAAGTTGTTATTACTCCATTCTTATCTTTAAACCGAACATGTCCATTCGGGTAATGTGTCTCTTGATTTCCATTCTTGTACACAATTTTGCTTGTCCCATTGGCATAAATCCTCATCTTGTAATCTTGTCGATGAACCTCCTTTTGACCATTTGCAAAGATGATGACCTTTTCTCCATTAGTCTCTTTGTAAAACACGGATTTATCTGGAAATACTTGCTTTTCACGACCATCAGGATAGAGGGTTTTAATTGCCTTATTTGGATAGTATATTTCAACTCGCCCATCAGGGAATCTCTTTTCAATCTGGCCACTATTTAAGAATATAAAATATTATAACATCATTTTTTAACAAAAAATATATGAATTCACTTTTTAAATTCAAATGTATCAATTTCATCCAGAGTAGTTGTTTGCCAAGTACAGCTTTCTGCATAAAAGTATCTAGTTATTCCCGTCACTGAATAAACTTCCTTTATATCCCCATTTG
>JAAZTK010000764.1:0-17539 GCA_036507255.1 Megalothorax incertus
ACCTTGGGTTCTGAATTTTTAAGGAAATGTAGCTTAAATATCCTAGTTTATGAATATGACCTTAGGTCAAAATTGAAGATGACGCCGACATGGTCCCTAATCACCCAGCCCATAACATATAGGAAAATTCCTAGCTAATTATCTCACACTTTTTACCTTTTTTTTTATATTGAATCATCAGTGGCGCATATGATCATCCCAAGACGTGACTCATTGGCTTTAACCTCCAAAGACCTAACTTGGAATTCCTAATTCCTATACATAATATATTGCAAGCCTTGCAGCGCCTTTATCTCTGAAAATATTTATGAATTTTAATTAAAAGTATTGCTCATAACTCATAAGACATTAATCATAATAAGAATTTCAATTAATACATTTGAGCATTTTTGCAAAAGCATTATTACAGATATCTCCCATTGAACTTTGACATTTGTGCACTTTTGCCAATGTATTTTTAAATAAATTATTAACCTCTAATGATATATTGATGGATTTACATCTTGTTGCTTGCAAATGTCAGAATTTAATCAATAACTACGATAGTTTAGCTTAATTTTATTCATATTACATTGCTCAAATGGGGCCTAAAGGCAAAGAAATTGATTTAGATAATTTTATACGAGTTCACACAGGTCTGGAATTTAATTATAATAAATAGGATTCGAATTACAGGGTCCAATAATCGATATCTATTTATTCTCAGGTTCAGACTCACATTGCAAACTTACTTTAATGGTCTTGCAATCATTTATCAAATTATCCTGAGAATAGAATCGATGATATTACGACAGACGGCCCAAACAAACTATTATTAGACATGTATTTGTATCTTTCAAAGGTCTATTATTGTGGATAATGTCACAAGCAATCAATCCTACCCTTTTTACTTCTCTCCCTAATCGGATCAATTTACTTTTATATACTCCGATAACGAGCTTACATATTAATACTCGTATACTAGGTACTTTAGGAAGTTTGGGAGCTTCCAAAAATGGAATTCATTGGGAATTTTGCAATTCTTTCCAATTCTGGGTAATTCCTGGACCTTTTTAATATTAATGCGTATTTATTCCGTGTAAATCGAAAGTCCCAAGGACTCCTCCGTCGATTCTATTATTAGACAGGAATCAATTTAAAAGCATTGATATCTCATCTCTTTTTTTGGGGGTGTTTCCTTCAATTCTACAAGTTTGAATTCCAATGGAATTACATTAAAGCTACTCTGATATACCTACTAGGACCTCGTAGGTATATAAAAAAGCTTATTCTTCAACTATCGATCTTGTACAAATCCAATTGAATTAAAAGCCTATCCATATCTTTCAATATAACTCAAGTTGAAGGCTCCCCATTACTCATATTAGTACTCGTATCGACGGATATATGATTTTGCACATGGAAAGTGCATTGAAAAATTGAAATATTAATTTATTTTGTTCTTTTTTGCACAAAAACTCAAAAACTCTTTTGTAAATGCATGCAAAAGCATGTTTTAAATTAAATTTGATCGATTTCGGCTTCGAAATTCAAGTGTTTATTCAATATTTCTTATTTCGGGGGCTCGGAGAAGCTCGTCTGGAGCTAAAGGGTTGACTTGTTGATAAACTAGCCGATAAGGATGGCCATCTAGACAGTGTTTTTATATGCCTCCGAGGCTCCGAGTAAATTATCCAGTCCCAGAAATGTCCCAGAAATATATAATTGCTCGCTGGTTAAGGTAGATTTAATTTAAGATAAGAAATATTGGTAAATTTGGTTAGTTTTTAATCGGAGATGGGGTTTTTCCATTTTGTTTGCTCCAGCCAGGACTCAGGCCTATTTGGAAATATTTGCAAACTGCATAATTTATTGGTGGCTTTCCTAAGCCTCGTCCAAACACGTGTAGGTACTCCTGGATTGCTCAAGAATCAGCTCCTCTTCCACATTTAATAATAAATAATAATTATGCCATTAATAGGGGGCGAGTTATTAAATTGTAGTACCTGGCTGTACCCTTTGCCCTTTTTCTTTTTCATGTACACACAGAAACCCCTCGTATATTATTCATAAAATCATAAGAAATGTTCCTTTCATCAGTCCCCATTAATTATGCATCTGAGACTTGGAGTATGTCGGAGTGGAAGCTCCAAAAGATAGTATAAAAGCCCTTGAAATTCTCAAATTGCCAAAAATCCGATTCGGAAGGATATAAAATGACCCAGGTATTTTTCTAGGATGGAATTCAGACCAATTCCCTTTGCCATTACGTCATCAATTGAACATTACTTGTAAAACATGGCTGCTTTGTAATGTAACAATCGGAATAGCGTGTAATTTGCAATATTTATTGGATTTCTCCGCCGTGGAATGATTGTGCCGGGATGGGGATTCCCAAGTTCTCACAATTGACCTATCCTATAAAATGATAGCAATGCAATGGAAATGGAAGAATCATGTGAGGATCCCATTGTGAAACTCTATTGAATTTCGAGACTATTTTTGGCCATTGGCAATGTCCAGAGGTTCAATAGAAATAACAAATACTATTGAATTCAAATGGGGGCGTTTCAGCTAGGCCTTGAGAAGGTTATTTCTCCTACTTTTTGAATTTTTAATGCTAGCAAACAATTCAATGGATTTTTGTCAATTGGAATTCGGAAGAATTGGCCTTGCAATCCTTCCTTCCGCCGCTCCGCTTAACTTAACCTGCCAAAAGGCCTATCTAAATTGGTCCAGCAGCTCCAGAAATACTCCAAATTGCTTATAGGCTGCCTAGGCTCGTATAAGGACGTTGATTACATTTTTATATAGATTAGTTCTTCATTTCTGGGTAGATTGTTTCAATGTTTTTGGGACTTTCTCCAGTTAACTCTTTTATTCCCTCACGGTTGAATGCCTTTCTGGCAGAGTTCCTTTCTTTTGCGAACTGGGGGGAAGTATGTACAATATAAAAGTTGATTAAACTCAATTTGTGGGTACTGAGAACGTGTCCGGACTCTCTAATGCTCCTTGAGTCCTTATTTAAGTACATTTGTTTCACATTGTAGTATACTCGAGAGAAATAGATACTCAAAAAATAAAGCTTCGGAAATTTGGAGAAGATTCCTGGAACTCCTGGAACTTTTGAGTAAACTTGAAAGAAATCTAGTTTTTTTGAAGAAATATGATTGGTGGATGTCCAAATCTATTTTTCCTCCACTGATACTCCAATATTAGGATATATAGATCGATCGGATCGGATAAATAAAAGGAAAGGATCAGATTTTGAAGGATCTTTCGGTTTATTTACCCTCAAACTTTTGGTATTTTGTTACAAATCCAATAATTCGCTATTTCTGAAATTCTCCGAAAAATCCGATGGCACAATATTTGTACAAAATGTTTTTTCGGGGTTTTATTCGGGTTTTTGGACAATTTCGGATTGGAGAATCAACAGCATTCATTTTAAGCCTCGAGAATAAATAGAGCATTCGAGATTTTAAGTTTTATTTATTCAGGGCTAGGGACGTATTTGGGTTGGGTGAGGAAACTAACCAGCCCCAATTTTGCCAGCTGAATTCGGATGAGTTTTAAAACTCGGACGAGTTTTAACAAGAGGTTTTTTTTATGGGAATTGACATGTGTTTTGTGCAAGGACTTGAATTATATGGGTGCTTGCGAAGGCTCCAGATCCGGATTGGCCTAGTTTTATTTTGCTATTTATTCCCAGCTACTATCCCGTGGACTCCGTACGATGCAATTTTGAATTGCGCATTGGGCCTTGCAATTTATTTGATTTTGCTTCCGGAAACGGGATGAAAGAATCTCTTCTGAATTGAATGTAAATTATGGGTCCTTTGTGATAGTATATGAATCGCGTAGAGTTCAATCCATGTGCCAAATAAGATCCATGAGTTGAATATAAATGAGTGGATCATAATCTGCACATTCCTTTGCCTTTGGCCCCCCCTTAAGTTCTTAACTGTCGATGGTTAGATGGGCATAATTACACACTAAAGATGGCCCATCTACATTTATTCTTTAACATCCTCGTGGTTAGTCTAGCCACAGACTCTTAGCCATTGATGACATTGAAATATTCCACGGAGGAATATCATAATATAACTGTACGTTACTCCATAAGTAATACAAACCCATGCACCTTGCAGGTAAGACGTCTTTGAAAGGCTAATCTTTGTTTAAAATAGCATTTATTTATTTTGCATTTGTCGAGATGAGAGGAAGGTGTTTATGCAGAGGCTTGAGGGGGCTTTAGAGGTGCGAAAAAGATTTAAAAGTCCAAATCCTATCCAAATATAGAGGTAATATAGACAGTATTGCTTAGGAGGAAGATGAAACATTGATTTATCATTATATCTAAACATCTTTAAGGTTATGCCCATGCTAGGTAGCTAGCTACGATAATATTAAGGCTAAGCTCCCTATAGGAGTTAAGCTTAGAGAAGTAGATAGGGAATGCATGGGAATGATTCCCATTTTGTAAGTTGAATTTACGCAGTTTTGATCCTCGTTATTTTTGGACTTGTTAATTAATTGGGTAGAATCTACAAAGTGAGTAGGAAGAGGACGCCTTTGGGACTTTGAGGAACCATTCAAGCTTCAAGTAGCAGATTTCGCGAGAAGTTGAGACGAGATTGAAAAAAGTTTGGGTATTTTGAAGCATATTTCCAGCATATTCCACCCGAATGCCCCAAAGTGTAATAACATATCATATTGCACTCTTGTTTAGACATGTAAAAGTTTACTTTCAATTTAAAATTACAAGAAATATGTAAGCCTTGTAGAAAAAGTACTGGGAGTAGGTAGGACTAAGAGTATGGTACTCTAATAAGTAAATTGCAAAGATTTGTGTCCAAGATTGTTTATTTGTGCAGGTCTAAAAAGTTTTTTGATAGATCTCTTTCCAGTCGACTGTCGACTCTTATTATGCTAATGGATTCCTAATGCTGGTATGCGATATATGTAGCTACCTATAGATAATGCGGAAATGTTTAGAGTTTAAAACTGGGAAGGTGTATGGTTTTAAATTACTATCAGTATTAGTGCTAGCAAGAGTGAGGTTGGAGGGTTGGATCAAAAATAGACGCGTCCTTGTCGGCCCCAAAATTGCGATAATTTACAATTTTACAGGCTTCAGCCCATCATCCCATAAGCTCCTAATTCATCCAAATGGGAATATGTGTGTGTAGGCCGAAGTCTCAAAGTTTATTCTGGGATGGATAGATAGGTTAGCATGATCTCATTGGGTTTATCAGTTAATTAGGATTCGCGTTCAGTTATTCCAAAGCATGTCTCATTCCCCATTTTTATACATTTTATTGAGCACGGATCAACTTATCCTTCAAGTGCTCAAATGTGTTAATCTATTTATTTACCAGACGAAATGTTTTAAATTCCACATGCTATTTCAAATATGATTTACATTACAAGATTTTGCGAATTTATCCAATAATTTCTACTCTATTTAATTCTAGATGTCTAGATATTCTGGATTTGCAGTATGGGCGGATTTATAAATAAATTTTGCAGTTTTTACACAGATTTTTAAGCCAGGAAAAATTGCACAAAATCAGATAAGGATCCGAGGGTTTATTAACCTCAAATTCTACAATTCTAGATGGTTTTAAATGCTATTTTCGAATGGGGAAGGCGTTACTACGCCTAATATTCACCTTGAGTTAATGACTCTGCCAATAAGCGGATATCCAATCAATTCTGCAAGTCTATTTATATTCCTGGGACAATGCAGCCATTAAGTTATGAACAAAGGAGGGGGCCGTTGACAAATCTCTTGTTTTTACGGCGTTTTAACCAGGGTAGAGACTTTGTAAGAGTAAAAAAATTAAGTAGGAAGTGGAGGAATTGCCAAAAATGTTGATTTGAACCTTTTTTTAGGGGCAAATCTCATTTGCAAATGTTTGTAAATCCTCCAAGTATTTATTTAGTGTCTTCTCAGCTGCTGAATTCAATACTTGAGGACGTTATTTCATTCTTAGAGTGGAGGATTCAGACTTGGAGTTGTTTAGAAATTTTTCAGGGCAAGTATTTTGGTTTTTGGAAGGAGGGAAACTCGTTCTGCGCCTATCCCCAAACTCCTCATCTCTCGCATAAGCCATAACTATAAGGTAAATGGGTCGAATGAGGCTTTATATGAGGCTTTTGAGTACATTTGCACTCGGAGATTCGAGAAAGGATGGAAAGGGAGAGTGCAAATGTACTTAAAATCGCACAAAGAATTTTGCGAAAGTTTTGGGGAAGACTTTTGGCCCTAATTAAATTTATATCTATCTTTCCTTTGAAGAGAATGGGAAGATTAGACATTTCCAAATCAAATAAAGATATTATTTCCAAAATGGATTCAATGGCCAACCTGCCTGGGTATCTTACATACGATATTACAAATAGAACTTGTAGTAGAAAGGGTGGTTATCGATGCTTCTGGATTTTGTTTATGAGGATTTTAATGGGGGGTCATAAAGCTTATGTTGGCTTTCGGTTGAATGGAGATTCCGAGTATTTGTGCGATAATTCGGATATCGGGGCCAAGCAGGCTCGGATTTCTCGGAGGAGGAGGATATAGGGCGGGTAAATGTCATCAGGGTATTTTAAGGTGACATTGACTTTGAGCCAGTTCTTTTCAAATGCCATTCGGATTATATTGATATTATAAACCTATAAAGTGAATATCTGCACACTTTTAACTCACTTTCGAATCCTGAGAGTCACTTAAACTTGAAAAATGCAATTTGAAATGGAGCTTTGATTGGAAATTCTGCTTTTTTCCACAATAAAAATTACTAGCTTTGAAGTCTTTATTTCTAAATGGTTTAAAATGCATCAATTGAAATAATAATGGAAAGTAATTGACCTTTTAATTGAAAAGTAATCACTTTTTGCCGGAAGAAACCGTCAAAATACCCATTAAAATAGGAAAGTAATATTACTTTTTTTGATATTAAACGTAGAATGCTAATAGTAATGGTGTAGGTATTGCAATTTAATAGCTTGTAATTGAAGTTTGAATTAAAAAATATGTGATATTCGCATCCTTTTACCATTACAGATATGCATAATTTTACTGGAATATAATATTAATGCAGAAAATGCGTAATTGGAGTAATTACTTAATATATGGGGTTTTTTGTTATGAATAAAAAAACCTAAACACTTTACGAATAACCTTTAAAATTGTGATAAATGGATTTGTCCTATTTAATATTGCTATTTATGCGAGGATTGATGATTGGCCGATTGGATGAGTGGAAAAGGAATATTAATTCATTGCATATTGGATCATATCGGCCATTATCATATATGAGTCACCTGCAGATGACAAATTGTCATTAAATTGGAATACAATTGGATTTGGAATAATAATATTTAGTGATAATTTGCATATTATTATTTGTTGGGGATATATGTACACATAAATACCAAAAAATATTTAATTCCAGAGTGATGTAAATACTCTGGAGGGGAGTCGTCGTATGGTACCACGACTGGTGGCAATTTAATGGCAATTTAATTTGGTATTAATTCGAATCATGATAATTCATAATTTCACATATTAGGTAGAATTCAATGGATGAATAATCATATCTGGATTTGAATTGAATGGATGAATATTTTAATATACCCATATATAGAATATTACGAGATTATAGCGAGGATATTAGGAATTTGGAGGATGTAATTTTGTTTTTTTTAAAGCAAGGTAGTTTTTTTTTTGCGAATAACTGATAATGATTTTGATAGGATAGGATATGAAAAGGTTAAATATTTATCTTGCCTGATTAAATACAAATACTTAATAATATAATTCTGATTTGATTTTTCCCAGTTACAATCGCTAGAATTCCTCGAAGGGAGCGGACATTTATCAAACACCCCCGGTCCACATCAATGGGAATTTCATTAGGTAAGCTTACACTACGGATCCCAAAATTTTAGCTCTTACTTTCTTCCTAGAAAGTGGCTATCACTTACTGTAAATATGGACTTTTCTAGTACCTTTCTAGAAAAAATTCTATATGAATTTAGGTGAGATTTTGAAGGAGTTTTTTCCAGGATATATCGATCAAAATTAAACAAGTTAAGTGGGATTATTTTAAAATAGGGCAGAAATTGGGATTTTTATTGGGTAAAATACTATTTAAATTTGAGCCAGGAGGACTAGATGAATGGTACTAGGGTCTAGAGGTACTAGACTTATCCTTAGATGATGCTGGACATGAATGGATGAGTCAGGGTTTGCTCAAATAAATTCAAATAAATATAAATAGTCCTTTGAAGTATTCAGAATGATCAGAATCAATGCAAATATTGTATTTCTAAAATATCAGACTTGTTTTTGAGGACATTTGAACTGATTTGAAGCACATTTAATACAAAATATTCCTCCTCCTAGCCTGGAGTAGGTATTGAACTTGTTTATCCCCCATTCAATAGGTTCTTATTGGACTGATTTCCTCGTTAGTTTGCAGAGACGAGCAGAGTTATGCAAATGGAACGAAGGAATATTTATATTACATATTAATAAAGTAGGTATATGAGATGAGTAAAGGGTTATAAGTTTATCTGTGTAGGTAAATGGAGTCGAGTAGGAATAGGCTTAAGGATGGATTTATTTATATTAAAAATGTTTATGATTTGATCCCTATATAGGATGGTTGTACAGCAGCTCTCAGACAAGGATTATGGGAGTTTCAGTGATCCCTCCTCGGTCCCACAGCAGAGGAGGTCCTCTCTGAACTCTACACTCCCTCCTCCTCCTACAACAGCGTCGTCCACAACGGCCACCGACACCTCAAACAATAATAATACCTACAACGTACATACCCGGAACTATTCAGATTCATCTACCTCTGGTTCTTCGAGATCTTCAAGGTCTTCAGAATCCGTGGATCGTACAGTTTCTAGTTCTATTGATCATCCGCCGCCGTTGAATCCTAACCGGAATTTAAATATAATAATTACTTCCGGTCCAGAAGAGAGCAACCCCTCCATTCAGAATAATTCTTCCAATTATCCTACAAATCCTCAAAGATCTGTCCACGTTAAGCGACGTTCACTAGGTGGTGGTAGACCCGTTGACCTTGGCCTTGCCCTTAATCTAGGGCTTGGTGGAGGGAGTCAAGGGCTACTAAGCACTACAACCACCCTTGGCGGCGTAGAGCCAAGGGATCCTGGTCCGAGTCAGGTTCAGTCAAATTCAGAGCAAGGAGGAAGTGGACCAGCAATTCTTCAGCCTACCTATTCAACCTCATCCAGTCCAATGTCAACCAATAGTGGAGACCTTTACCAGGTACCTACGATTTTTAATTGATTTTGAAGTGAATTGGTTAATTTTTGTGCGTTTTTTAATTTTTTTTTCAGCGTACACCACTCCTCCCTGACCATGGTTGGGACGATGGAGGTCAAGATGATTCTTCCACATCATCTGTAAGTGAGATCCCTCCAAAATGAGGGTTTTTTAATCCGTATTTAAGTTATATTTAAGCAGTATTATATTTCTTGAGCAATGATAATGTTATATAATATGGGAATTTTAATCCTTTAATCCTCCACATTGCCCAGAACATACGTACTTTGCTGATAATATCCTAGAATTAGATAGTATAACACGTAGGTCTTATACTACGATAAGTGTGTGATATTGTAGTATATATAACATTAGTTTCAATTACGATAGATTATTAATTAATAAATTATAGGCTTATAGCATATGGGAGCAAATCCCTTTATCGTACACTTGCAGATGAGTTGGATTATTTCATAAATGATAAATATTACATCTGACGCATTTACTTTTAAATGACTGATTAGAACTTGTTAGAATTTTAGCAAAAAATTATAAATTGATTGACATTTGACTAATAATTTTAATATGCAATCTTAGACTGTTCTAATTGCACAATTGCATTTACATAATACACATTCGTCATACATACTCGTAGAGTCGTAATACATATAGCTAGAGTTTGAAATGGGTGGCTAATTAGTTTAAAAGCTCTATTTAATTATGTAGGTGGAAGGTTTGGTGTAAAATAGCAAAATATAAGGAAGAGTGCCAAGTGGGATGTAAATATTTATTTTGGTTTCTCAGAAGCTCCCCATAAAAGCCTTTAAAAAGGGATAATGCACTCTTGGATAATTGCTTTTATTTCCAAAATACCATCTAATTTTAAATGGGTCAATCGGTACGTGGACCTTGAGGAGGAAGCCACAACAAAGTCAAACCTGTCATTACTTAATAACAATTTAAATTGGGATTTATTCGAGGTTAAATGTCCATTTCTTTTACGGGTTTGCAAAGTTTATAAAGTGTGAAAAAAGGGCATTAAATTGCAAAAGTTTTATATTAAAATAAATGTGTTTTTTGGAACTTTGATGGCAAGGTTGAGTTAGACTCTATTTAATAGAGTAGGTCAATATGGATAAATTGAGTTTGGCGAAGAAAGGAAATGAGTATTTATTACAGGTAGCTTTTAATACTCGGATAGATAGAGTTGTGTGCATGTTATACGATATGTTTATGCATTAATGGGATGGGTGGATAACATTTTGTGTTATTTGCGTCATCATCAATATCACATGGCGATTTACAATGGGCTAAATGGATTGGGCAGCCCTGGAAGACTAGACAAAATGAAAATGGCAAGGGAAAGGTCATTTCTACGTACTTTTATACTTTCTTCGACTTTCCCCGCCCAAAAACCACCTCAATTTAAATGCCCAAAGGCCCTTACGTTAAGGCCTAACCTCAGGATCAATAGTTTTACAAATTGGAGGCACGCCCATTTGACCCTAATGGAATCTAGCACTTTTTCAGATGGGATTTTAGCCAAAGATTGAAGATTTCTTGGTGTAAATGCACCAAATGGCCCTTAAAATGAGTAATTTGCGATTTTGGATTGAATTTCACAGGTTGAGGAAGGGTTTGACGGAAGAATCGAAGGATCCAGACTTTTTCAGTGCAAATTCTCATATGTACTCGTGTTCCTTTGAAGTCCACGAGCTCTTATTAATTTTTCCGGGGGTTATAACGAGGTTTAGAGGGCATTAGAGACGAGTATTTGTATTTCCGAGTGTATTTGTGGTGGTTTAAGAATTCCTCAGGTTTAATTCCAAGTTTCTTTTGCTTCTGCTCGGACTTTGGCCCAATACCTAAGTCTAGGTTCATTGGTTTTAACGGGGTTCGTAATATGAGTATGCCTAAAGCTTATGAAAAAGAGTTATGAACTTGTACAATACTATATTCTTATGGACTCTTTTAAGTTATGACTCACTAATACCCATTTCTAAGAATGTAAACCTATGAAATATGAATTAGGATTAGGTCTAGGAATTTGGTAGTAGTTTAGACCCGGGATATGTGCTTACTTACGTGCTTACTTACGCTTATATGACGCTTCCTAGAACAATACATTACCCAACCGCCCATTAGCATTGCATATTACGAAGCCTATGGCATAAATGTTAGTTTGTTTGTGCCCAATATACTACAACTAGGTATGGGTATTCACAAATAGTGTGGAATAGTGTTGATTGTCATGGAATGAGCCATTGTGTGTTGTTCCACCGTGTATGCTAGTCATAAAATACACAATCTCCTTCATTAAAGTGCTTTCTAATACAATCCAAGGCGAATCCAGGCTCACTGACCTCCTCCAAGTGCCTCCGAGAGCCTCCGAGTACCCTCAAAGTCACCCAAATTGCTCCCAAAGGCCTCCCAAGTCTCGGGCCATGTGAACTCTGTGCCTCAAATGGTATTTTAGGCCCCTGGCATGCCCGAGAATGGAGTTAATAAGGGACAAGTCGAGTCTGAAGGCTCTGAGGTCATCTCTCTCAATAATAATACTAATATACCGGGGAAGGGGAGCCCTCAGAATGGGGTAGAGAGTCATGTATGTTGGATTTGATAATTAGAGACTTGCTAAATTTAAATTGAAGGTTTTTTAAACGGAGTTTTTAAAGTTTTGTAATTTTTTTTGCAGGGTGAAGTCAAAAGAAATGGATCCGTGGTTCGTATTGATATCCCTTCGTGTGACCTTGAGGGGCCCTCGATCCCTTCGGGGAGCAAAAGATTTCATAAGGAAAAGTCGAAAACTTTTATTGCACTTGGATTCCTTGTGGTCAACTTTATCCTCGCTACACTCTCCCTTGCCCTCACACATGAAAGGGTCCCGGACAAGGACAAAGGTGGACCCCCTACCCGATATCATTCTAGATAATATTACTCCTCATGACTGGGCACTTGATGTTTCAGGTAATTTCATTGAGAAATACAATTTAAATCCGTTTTAATGCAATTTAGACCCGAATTAATGCATTTTAAAGGAATTTTATATCAGATTTGTTGGGTTTTAAAGGAATTTTGTTGGTTTTTATTTATCCCAATGGGATTTTTAACATAAATTGGGATTTTAGACAATTTTTAAGCTATTTTAAAATACTTTAATGCAATTTTATGTAATTTTGAGGATTAATTTGGATTTTTAAACCGATTTTCAAGTTACTCGGAATTTGGAAGGCATATTACTCGGAATTTTGCAATTTTTCAGGGATTTTTGACGGGTTTTAGCCAATTTTTATGGGATTTTGTGCATTAATTATGATTTGAATGCAATTATGCGCGTTTTAAATGGGTTTTAAATGAACTTTGATGAGATTTGAAGCTTTTTAATGCATTTTTGCAGGCTTAAATTGGAATTGAATGGTTTTTGGAGGTTTTTAAAAATGTATTTAACGCTATATTTGTTCCTATTACAGAAATACTCATAGTTATATCTACAATTACCACTGGTCTTATCCTCATTATGCACAAATACAGGTGATTAACTAATAATGTCCATGATATATGTAGATTAATTCTAATTGGTTTTAACATTACAGATGGATAGTATTTCGTCGTGTATTTTTGATCCTGGGGATCCTGTACATGATGCGTTCCCTCACCATGTATGTCACCGTTCTCCCAGGTATTTCGGCAAGCTGCAAATTGAATTTTGATGAATAATTGATTTGTTTTTCCATGCTCCAGTTGCCTCCACCACTTACTATTGTTCCCCAAAGGTCAACTCGACCTCATTTGTAAGTGTTGGATTCAATTATTTTAATATTTAATATTCAAATCACATTAAAGTGCCATTTCTTAATGTCTTTTTATGCAAAAACATTAAAAAGTATTTGTTTTTTGAATAGGTGATTCTTGTAAAGCGTGTAATTCAGCTCACCTCAGGTTTCGGTCTCTCCATCAATGGTCAGCACACCTTTTGTGGGGATTATATTTACTCTGGGCACACGCTCATCACTTGTTTCAGCCTTCCTACTCATACAAGAGTGTAAGTATTTGGATTAAAAGTGTTGCTTTTAGGTGTAGAGCTATGTTAAAGTGTATTGAAAGGGCCATTACTATTAGTCTTTAGATTGCATTTGGCACATGTAAAAGCTCGTAAGGAGCAATACCCCTTCATACACAAGCCTTTTATTACTTTTTATTTCCTTTATTTCGTTCCTAACTCTCGTTCTAAGCCCAAATAATCAATATTTTTATACATTCTTAATAGCCACAATGCGAATATCATGCAATTCCTTTATTTCTGTCACTTTTACTCATTTTTCAGGCATATTTCTCGCACTTTTTGGCATTATTTATTGGATTTATGTGCGAAATGACTTGAAATAAATTGAAATACATTGAAATTCAGGTTTAAAATCCTCCAAATTGACTCAATTCATACCAAAATAGATTCAAAATATAAAGAATTCTTGAAAAAATGATCTAAAATGTTGATTTTGCTTGAAATATGCTTTAAAATGCGTTCAAATTAATTTATTATGTCATTTTTGGAACAGATACCCCAAATAAAAGAGCCTGGCTAATCCTCCATTGGGTCTCCTGGTAAGGACTCATTTCTAAATAATTTTGTTTATATATTTTGAGATTTACAAGCATTTTTCCCATCAAATTGTAATTAAAATCGTTTTTTCTGCATTTTCCAGGCTTGTGAGCTTTACAGGAATAGCAATGGTGATTGTGGCTAGGGGCCACTACACGATAGATGTCCTAATCGCGTATTACGTGACTACACGCGTCTTTTGGATGTATCATACTTGTGCAAATAATTTGCATCTAAAGGTATTCTTTCAAATAAATCATAAAAATCATTTTTTAATGCAAAAATGTTCATTTTTCTTTAGAATAATTCCTCCTCAAATTATCTGTCGAGAACATGGTGGTTCTTCATGTTCCGTTGGATGGAGAAGAATGTGAATGGACCCCTACCACGTCAATATAATTTCCCCATACGTTTTTGGACAAAATTTCGTTCGAAAAAAGGATCTTACGGAGGACATCGGCCTCGGAGGAGTATTTAATTCCATATTAGACTTGATTCAGAGAGTATGTCAGTGTTAACAATTGATTTTAGTGGCAGCTTAAACGGAGGAGGTGTGATTAAATTGTTATGTATTAATATTATTAGCCTGGAGCAAAGAGACTTTATTCTAGCCATTGAAAAACCCACTCGTTTTTTTTGTTTCGTTCGTCATTTGCCATTTATTAATTTTTTTTAATTACATGTAAATAGATAGGGTAGTAATGGAAGGAATGAGAGTACCTAATGGGATATGAAAAGCTTTTTGGAATGTATTTTTGAAGCGAAAAAAGCAAAAGTCTGACTTTAAATTTTTTTAAAAAAGCATTATTTAATTTTAAAATGGAAAGCAATGTCAATCTTTATAGAATATAGCGTATTTTACCCATGTAGATTGATAGAAATTAGAAATGTACACCTACAAATTGAAAAAAAGAGTAATTTCAAGTGCCTCAACCCAAGATCTTGTGTATTTATTGTAAAAAGAATTGCAAAAATCAATTAATTAGCTGCATTTGAAGCTTTTTCGAAGCAATGTCCTCTTAAAGCGAGCAGTGGGCTGTCCTAATGTCCAACCTATACTGTCTACAATCTAAAATTCTATCAATTTATGCATATTATTGTGGGAATATTTGGAAATCTACAAAGAAATACAAAGAAATATACAAAGTTTTTATATATTACAATTAAGAAGCGATCAATACCTATTCAAATGTAGATTTTTGTAATGTGTCTGTGAATGCAGAGATTATTTTGGAGGATATTTAATTGAGTTAAATATTGAGTGCGTGAAAAAAGTGGCTGGGAAAGCTTTGATAGCTATATTATCCGTATATCTATTGTAGGGTGAAGAATATCAATCAGTTATTTTGATATTGTAATATGATCTGATTATACTAATTAATTAATTAAAAAAATACATTACCAAATACTATTAATACGAAGCAAAGAAAGAAAGGTATATTTTTGACTTGACTTTTCTAATCCTCTTAAAAATGATGGTATATTGTTACTTCTAATTATGAATTTATGATTAATGTGCATTTCTTACACTGTAATTCTTATTGCTAATTATTACATATTATTATTAGGTATTCCCTATACTAGTACGATACATTTGTTATTTATTAATTGTAAGGATTTGTAATACAATTGTTCCTTAATTAATTGTTAGTCATCTCAGAATATTTTGATTTTTGCCTCAAGTAATTAATAAATAATACCTACATTTATTATACCCACACAAATATTTAATTTGCATTTAATTTAGTATTTTATTCAGAGCTTGGCAAGTCTTTTTCATTGACATCATACACTTTCACCTGGATTTCATTAGGAGTGGATTCCACTCGAACTTTTTGATGATCCCAAAATTCAATTGAAAAGGAATCCGAGCCAAGATTGATGTCCGCCTTCACTGAAGTCCGATTTTGGATGGCAATTTTAAAGATTTCTGTCAGTAGCCCAGAACATTCAATCTCCTTTTTGTAAAGTGATGCATTCTTCCGCTCAATTGCATCAAACTCTTCCAGGAGACCCGTTTGGACGAGGATTAGCTGATTTAATACTCGTTCTTCAATCTCTCCCAATTTGGAGTGAAGCTGCCTTCCACGAACTCGGACATCCTTCCGAATACTTTGAAGAACGAGAAGAATGTCAGATTTGTTCCGATTTCGGTAGGAAAGCTTCTTTAGACTCTCGATAGCCTCAAACACATATTCCTCAACCTTTGGAAAAATTATAAAATGAATTTTTTAGCAATAATTTTAATTTCTTGCAAGTTTTCAACCTTTTTGTGGTTCTCTTTGGCTAATTTGCAGGTCTCAGACGCATGATCCGATAAGAGAGCAATTAGAGAAGTCAATTCTTCCCGGGTTGACCGATTATTTGAGCCAGAACTGAGCTTGAGGACCCTCTCCATCACCGCCAACTTTGTATCTTGATCCAAAACTCGACTCAAGACTTTCTCAACAAAATAAAGCGTTGGATCCATCTTAAAAGCCATCATTGAGGCAGGTTTGGCATCTTCAAGACTCCCTGGACCCATCTGAGATCTGCTACCAGCCTCAAGAGTGACCCTCCCCTCAAGAAAGTCTTGCAATGTAATCTCTGGACCCTCTTCCTTCTTCTCAATCTCAAATCGACCCCGAATCTGGTTCTTTTCCGGGTTAAGGAGGTCAAGGGCCCTGAATTCAAAGAGATCCCCATCAAGACCACTTGCTCCCAAAAGTTCTTGGTTAGATTCATTGAGGAATGATCGAAAAGAATGAGTTTCAGACTTCAAATGGAATATAAAGTATGTAAAGATGTGGGTAATCCTTTGATCTAGGGCATCCCCGTTATGAATCAACTCCTGATAGTAAGAATTTTCAATGGCAATGGCTTCGTTGTGCTTTTGATCGACAATAGCCAGGATTCGGGTCTAAAATCATTGCTAAATTAATTCACAAAACACAATTGACCAATTAAAAGCATTGTACCTGAAGTTGAGCAAGTAATTCAAGCAGTCTGGCTTGAATCTCTGGATCCTTTCGGATATTATGATCAATTCTATTGAATTTCCTTTGAAATCTAAAAAAGTTTCGAATTAAAATAATGATCCATTCAATTTTCAATCATTTAAAAAAAGATTACTCTAAAATCAAAGCCATCTTATCATCAGAATTTGCAAAAATCTCGTCAATTCGCTTCGAATGTTCGGTAAAGTTGTTGCCGTTCAGAAGATTCAAGTCCAAAGAATTTCTAAAAAAATTAATTCAAGTTTATTTGACATTTTTGCGCAGTTCTGGCCTATTTTTGAATAAATAAAGTCATTTTGGAACCTGACTTTCTCCTCCTTTTGACTTTGAACGGAATCCTTAATCATTTTATTAAGAATCCCTCTAATTAGCATCCTCTCACTCTTCTTTGGGACTTGTATAGACGTCTAAATTCAAAATTCCTATAAAAAAGCATTAAAAAATTCAATTTCAAAGTACCTCCGAAGGTTTGAGCCAATCATCATAGCTTTTAAACGCCAATTCCCCATGTTTAGATATGGATAAACTTGTAGAAGGTCTTCCCTGAGACTCTTGACTCTCATTCCGTGACTTTTCGTAATATTTAATCACTTTTCTGGCATTCAGCTTCAGATTTGTAGAGAATATGATGTCATTGGGGGTGGCAGGATCCGAAGAATC
>JAAZTK010000765.1:0-17515 GCA_036507255.1 Megalothorax incertus
TGATGATTATATAAGCTGATTTGCAATAGGTATAACAAAGAGCACAATGAATCATGTGCATTTTGGATGAATAAAATCTTATCTTATCTTATCTTATCATCTTCAAATCGATTGGGAATTGAGTGGAAAGAAATCCTAGATTTGGTGAAAGTGGGAAATTGGTTCAGTTCCGTGGCCCCATCGGTTATATCCTTTGAATTTAATGCAAGCGAATCCTACTCAAGGGAGTCTCACATTCAATCCAACATTAACTCCATTGAGACCTCCCGTACAAAGTGGGTGGACAAATTCTATTCGTATCAAGCTTCAAGGCTGCTCAACAGTTGGAAATCCTACCTACCTTTCCCTTTCAGTCTGACCTTTAGCATTTCCCTATGCTGGAGCCATATAAAGCCTCTAGGAATGCCTTTTAGCTACTTCCATCAAAACCCCGGGCAGATCTTTTGATTCATATATTCTACGCAGTACTAACAGATAGTTAGCTACCCAGCGAGAAAGTTCCAAAGCCAGTCCTACTCCTAATTAGACATTCTGACGAAAAGCGTGGGAAATGGATATGAAAACTGCTTTCTCCTAACGGATATATTTATGTATAATTTAGGATTAGTATGCACGATGTATATCACCTTTATTTCTCCCAAAGGATCCAAATTCAAGAGTATTTACAGCATTAAAAAGAATGGATAATATGCATTCAACAGCTCAGAGTCCAGAAAAAAGGGACCGGATTCTGCGTGCAAAGAATGCCATTAAAATGGGATTGATGCGGTTTTTTCTGGATCATACATAAGTATGTATACTGTCTGACTTTTCTTATATATTACTACGAGATGACTCCATAAATGTACTGGTATAATGGCATAATGCACTACTATACCGATATATCATATGAGATTTTAAAAGAGTTAATCTCAAGAAGAAGAAGTAATGAGATTTTGTGAGTAAATAGTGACCACATTATCCTTTAATTAATGACATGGATGAGCTAAAACTAAAAGCCCATTAAGATCCTCGGAGCCGGAACGACCTTTTACTTTTAGCTGAAAACGGACAGTTCATTATTTCAAGAATCTATTATAAATGCATTAAATATTTAGCATCCCAGTTTTAAATGTGTGACTCGGTATCAAAAATGTCCAGTCTATCTAATACTAGGTATAGAATAATGCCAGCGATTAAAACTGGAATAATGTGTAACTCGAGTGCGACTCGAGTGTGGATTTTTCACTGGAAATCCAGCAGTATTTTTCCATAACTTGAGAGTCCAGAGTTTTGTATGCAGACAGCTCCTCTTACTATGAATGGCTATTGGCTCTTGGTTTTATTTTAAGAACTTTATAAACTTAGGTAAATTCCTTAATAATATTCCAGTCTTATAGAACCAAGTGAATCACGTGTTTTTTAATAGATCCAGAAGGAAGTCCAAACTTGATTGACAAGTCGCCTTCAGATATTAAATACTTATATATGCAGGCTATGCACCAAGCTCCTCCTCCACCTCCACCTCCTCCTCCTGATGACTCAATCTAAATCAATCTAGTAAAAGTATATTGATTATTTGATTGCCCCAATTGTAAATATTAAATCTATTTATAACCTCATCAAATCTGATTGTAAATATTTACATTTGTAATATTTTTCCAAATCCTTTCCATTGATATATAATAGTAGCTTCATATATAAAGGGCATTATGCAAATCATTGCCATTTAAAATCCGGGCTAGTTCAAAATAGAATTTGATAACTCAAGATCCATCCAACCCGTGTATTGGCCAGAATATGCAGAGTTGACAATTTAAATTTGAGACGAGGAGGAATTAAATTGCATTTCTGGCGAGTCTTAAATTAAACCTTTCTGGAGCCATTCCAGCTATTTATTTCAATACTCTGAAATCTGAATTACTTCGTACAGTACGAATTCTTGAGATATTAAAATTAACTAATGTCCCTTGAACAAAGTAGAAATTTCCCCACCCCTCCATTCCCTCCTCCCTCAAATTCCACAACTTATTGCGCATTAGACTGATTAAAAATTAGCTATAATTTCACTTTTTGTAATTTCTAAGAAATCATTCAATAACCTCTAGCTGGAAATTTTTGCATAATTCAAATTCTTGTGAAATTAAACTTGCAATTTTTTCAGGCGAAATGCAAATATTCTCTAAAATTGGATTAATGATGCAAATCTTTTAATTTCAGGCATTTCTTATAGACTTATTGGTATTTGTATTCTCGGTACAGTTTACATTTGCAAGATACTTTAAATCCCTTATCTCAGCTTCTTATCAGTCACATTTATATACTCTGCGATCCGTGATAACCTTTTCCCCAATTCAAATAGATATATTTATAGATTCAGGGGTCACACACTGGAGAAGGTGGTGAAATGGGCTGAGGTCAGAGGTTGACAAGCTTTTTATGGGCTGTCTTTTTGTTTGATTGACATTGATGGCCATCAAGACCGGCTCCGTATGTCTTTGCCGCATGTCACCTCGGCTTGGAATTAGAATGGATCCAATTGATAATAGTATTAAACATACATGCAAAATGTTGCAAATTCAGGAATAAATTCATACAATCCCATTCATTCCGATATACGGATACTACTAGGGTATTACAAATTGAGACTCGAAGAAGGGTAAGGCCAAGAAACAGGATTTATAATTTTAATAAATTTTGAGGATCAATTAAAACTTCATTTTTGCCAATCTTGCGAAACTTTGGACTCTCCAATATTCAGCAAAAAAGGATATTAATTATAAAATACGATTTAATATCCGTAATCAGACTAATCACATTGCCCTCATAAATCAATTCATAATTATTAAATTAACATGATATTTCGTCAATAAAGGATTCATTTAATTTATCTTTGGTTTACTTTTTTGCATAATTTCCTTCTTTTGATAATTCTCACATGATAACCTTATGACTTTCTTATTGTAAAATATTATTGGCAGAACTTTAGTGGAAGGAGGGGATGGAACGGACATGAGAATATTGATAATTCAATTCAAATAGGTAGTACTAGTAGGTAATGAAGGGAGAATAGGTAAAAATATATCATAAAAAGTATGACTTCAATGACGTCAGGAAGCCGTAGCCGGAGGAATGCCATGGACAGAATTACCGGAGGTCCAGGCGGCCAAGAACGCAATAAATTTTTCATTCATCTCCCCCCATATGAGAATATAATGTCAAGGTATGGAGGATTTTGGCAGGGGATTGGATCTTATGCAATTGAGGCATATACTGATAGGTACGGATGTACTTTGATTATATCAAAGTCTATTTACATTGGATAAGTCTATAAGAGTAGTAGTGCTCATCAGAATATAAGAAGTTATTCCGGTGTAATTACTGAAGATACTTTGAGACTTTTGCGTCATGTTCAGAAGGAGAGTATGACACTCGTTCCATTATCTTGTGAGTTCGAGTCCGGTGACATTTTATATTTATACTATATCGTATGGACGAACATAGTGTTGGCATTACAGAGATGAGATTCGAATATATTCTCCCTCAACCTTAACCCTTAAATATGCCAAACACATTCGTAATACAATCCTATACTTGGGGGAGATTGAGATTTAGATGGGAAAGCAAAATCAGACTGTTCAAGGACGTTTCCTCCCCGTGTAAACTCAAAAATGCACCGAGACGAGTTAATTCGAAATGCGGCTTCAAAGGAAAGTATTGTAAGCCCTTATCCAGATGGGAGAAAAGCCACCAATATCTTTGCATTTTAATCCGCAATGTAAATTCGGGTAAATGTCAAATCCGTCGAAAACCCATGCCCTCCTGTCAGTTAAATCTGTATATCTGTATCTCTTTATTAGCCCCAAAAAGATGCATTTTTTTCCTGGGTGCAGGATGCATCTACGAAGTAAGGGAATTGCATAAGCCCGGGTTCTTGGCTTTGGACCGAATTCTGTTCGGAAAGATCCGCGGAAATCGCCGAACCAGAATTCGCACTTGATCGGAATTTTAGTGGGAGTTGGGTGGTTTTTTTATGGGGGCTGCCGAGGGAAAGGCCCTTTGCCCTTTGCATATGCTTAAAGCTTTGAGGGATTCGGGAGGATTCGGCGGCTTTCCGGAGGGCTTGGCTCCTTCCTATATAAAATAAGATATATCCCATATGCGAATATATGCCAAATCTCCACTGGGTATTGCATCAGAATTGATATACTCATAGCTTCTCTTTGCAGATATATGCCCTCAAAGTACGTAGAATAGCTAGATAACATAGGAAAGAGCATATTTGCTAGAAGTATAAAGTATTGGGTCGATTTGCTCCCTATATATTCGTATAACTATATGGCATAGGGCTGAGGAGAACATGCTCAGAGATAGAGAACCCGAATCCCCAAGTAAAACTGTCATACTATATGAGTCTAAGCTGGACCTCGCTTTGTATACAGTCTTGAACTGAATTCGAAAACTACCAAATCCCCGTGCAACTCTGAATCGCCCCAAAAACGAGTCGTTCTCTTATTGCAACTCAAGCCAATTAATCTCTACATACCTACATCTTCAACCTGGAGTCATCTCAAGGTTCTCTTTAGTGTGCAATATCCTGGAATCATCACCGGAAGTGAGAGGGAATGCCCGAGGCCCTGTCTCTCGGTCTTTGTAACTCGACAGCACTACTCTCAAGCCATCAAACTACCCCTCCCACCGTCAGAGTCACCAATATTTGGTTACCACCAATCCTCCTCAGACCAGTCAAGACCTTATAATTCTATAAGTACTATAATAAACTCTTCAAGATAGCTTCCCAAATAGTATCACCTACTACGATACATTTAAAAAATTCCTACTTAGCCAATTAAAACACATTTACCTTTTTTCTAAAGTGCTCAATCATTACACATAAATATATAGTTTAAGCACAGGGGGTATAGGGAGAAAGCTGTAATATTTGTACCTTTTTCAATTGTATTTAATTCAGTGGTAAGTCTCGATCTAGATATACATTGTACATTGTCCTGTAATTTAATTAGAAGCCAGTGAAAGTAATTTACGGGAATAGAGAGATTGTATACAAATACACACAATACATTGACTTTTGGAGGGAACTCGATTACCTTTGGATTTATATAAGTATAAGACTTTTGCGTATATTTCTGCGCCTTCGACTCATTGGATCGATATCTTCTTACTACTACTACGAGCGTACCGGCCAGTCACATGGATAAGAACGGTCAAAAGAATATTATAAGCGGGTTAAATGACAAGTCATACCCGCAAAAACTGACTGTCCCTACAATTGGAGGTGATCACCTTAATGAGGATGATGGCTTTCACAATAATTCCCCATCAAGATTTGAGCAAATGAACAACATGAATAATTCTCTGGGTGCGACACTTAATGGGGTGAGTATGATGCGAGAAATCCCTTCGGATGCCAATTTTTTGTCGGTGGGAGCTGGAAATGGACATGACCCGGAGAATGGACAGCCAGGTCAGACAGGAAGCGGTGAAGAGATGGGTTGGAATAATAAAACCCATTTTATGCTATCTGTCGTGGGGTATTCGGTGGGTCTGGGAAATATTTGGAGATTCCCATATTTATGCCAGGTAAAATTCAATTAAAATTAACTAGGTCGAAAAAAAATCTAATTTGCAATTTTTTCCCCTATTAAATTTATAGCAAAATGGCGGAGGTGAGTACACAGTACATTTTTTTATTGTTTTATTCACATATCTTCGGGAAAAAAGCTTTCACTATTTAATTCTTTATGAGGGAATTGCATGGAATTCGTGGGAAAGTTCTGCTCGAAAACAAAGCAAATCAGGCATATAATTTATTATTGTTTACATTATCATTTGGAATCGCTGACCCACAGAAAGCGAATGTGAAATCCAGACGGGGATTGATAGGAGCATTTTAAAATCAATAATCCTTCTCCAGGAAAAAAAACTTTTACTAATCCAAACAAAGCAGTAATATGAGTCTGGGTGTACTTATAAATAATGCATAAATCAACCCAGGGTACTCACAAAGATGGGAATTTGATTTATTGTTTATAAATTTGCAAAAATGCCAACTCGGAACAATTTTTCTCAAATTTTTCCATATCATTTCTTGGAGAATGACCTTCAATTGTCCAGAATATCACACTAGTCCGCATTTTATTGGCTCTGGACAAAAATTCCTTGAATGAATTCTGGGAAAAATCATTTGCAAAAATTGGCAAGCTCCGATAAAAATTTTTATGTCATTTTACGACATTTTAAAAGCTTAAAAAACTGGCAAAAACTTGAAATATTCGGTCCGAACAATGGAACAATTATAAATCCTTTGTTTGGTGTCGGGACGCATCTTTTTTACGCTATTTCAACTTTCAAAGCACGCACTTAGCATATTAGTACTAGTAGTATTTGTGGAAATGTTCTCATCTTAAGAAATCGATATTCGAATTAAATTCCCGAAATGCACGCGCAAAATTCGAGCGAAACTAACTCCTATCGGAAAAATATATATAGTGATTTGGTGCAACTGGTGCAATATCCGGTGAAATGCCACACTTTTTTTGCGCGCCCGCGAGACGGGCAAATTTATTTTTTCTTGAGTCAATCCCCGATTCCGGGCTCCCAACACCCGGTTCAAAAGGAGAGATCCGGATATTTTAAAGTGCCATATACACAATGTTAACTTATAGTTTTTGGCATAAGAGGAGGAAAACCTTTGGCAAAAGATTTTAATCCCATAAGGCAAAACCTAGCAAAAGCTCTGGCGAAATTCTTATTTTTAGAACTTTCAACATTCAAAAAGAGAGTCTACTCAATGATAATCTGTATGAATACCATTACCTAATGCCTACATATGCTCTCGCTTTCTACCTAGAATTCTCCTATACTAATATCTAGCATCAAACATTTATAGGATTTACACACTCTAGGCCGCTAATGTTTATATAGGAAAAAGATATCGTCAATGCCTCAAATTTTGAATGAATGTATTGACATTCATCTTCAATATTTAGGCTAGAATCCCTATATGCAATAAAGACGCTCATTTCAATATTTTAAAATAAAAAAACAAATCCCAAAAATCGATCTCAAAAATATAGGAATAAATATATTCATCCGCTGTCTGATTGGATCCCCGGGGTTTTGAAGGTTTTGTTTTTGACATTTCTATAAAAATGGTCCATGTTTCAATTTATATGCATTTCGAAGCGATGTTTTCAAAAATTTCCCCCTATACCTTAACAAAAAAATTGCATATAGTGAAATAGAGTGTAATTACAGCTAGTCGGTGATTGACACATTGTCTTATGGAGTGTGCATTCAAGTGAAGAGATTTAAATTGATTTCTCAACTCTTCGCTATTTGGGACATTATATAAATTATCGGAAAAATTCGCACACTCGACTCTCTCTCTGGGGAAGACCTTGCAAATTTATTTGCATATTTCTCTTGAGCTTAAGATTTATAATTCCCCGAATTCGGGGAATTTACAAGGGCTTGCAACACTTTTTTAAAATAGAATTGGAGAAGTAGGTTGCGTCACATAAAATTCATTTCATGTGAAATTAAAAATTAAAAATTAATACAATAAACTACTTATTTGGCCATTTAATTTCGATATATAAAGGATTCTTTTATAAAAGAACTTGTGTAAGATATTAACCGTATTAAAGGGAATCATTCATTCTGGAAGATTCGATATATATTACATTGATATATTGTATTAATATCAAGTCATATTATAGGCCAATTTTCGGGGCCAAAGAACTTGTTATCAAACCCTATCTTTACAAGCTCGTAAAATGGTCGGGTTTGTTTCCAATAAACCAATAATTATAATTATGTCTTGCTACAGATATGCTAGTATTGTATTTCGTCCCTGAAAGTGAACTCGGTTGACATTTCCTCATTTTGCGATGGCCGATGCCCCCCTTTAATTATGATGCAAAATGCGCAAATCTTTGATAATCCCCTTCTTAAATTCCAGAATTCCCAAATCTCTCAATGAATCAAATCACGAGACATTTGTGATTGGAATAACTAATTAATGTAAATACGAGATGTTCGCAAAACCGAGACTTATTACGATTTGTCGCGGAGAATATTCTTGATTGATTAAATAACTTGTTATACGAACCTGGTCGAATGACGGGTGCAAACATGTCTACTCCGTATTCATGAAAAACTCGACAAACTCGTTTATTACTCATTCTAATTGAATCTCACTATATTACATATATATTACTAGTGCAAAATCCCCCCTCAATTGACCCTTGAAAATTTGTAGTATTCGTAGTACGAGTATTTGTATTATAATGGAAAAATACATTTATTGCATTATTTACACCAAAACACGCGTACAAATACTATGATTTTTTTAAATACAAGGGCCAATTGTATCATACGAGTATACCCTCAGGAAAAAGATGAATGGGATATACATACAGCTGTGCCTGAATATACACAAAAGGCCCCCATAAATCTCATAATATATGATGAGCTGCAAAATTTACTATGAAATGTATCTTGAGGTTACGCAGATTGTCCGTCTTTGGCACATCTATTTCCTCTTGTCCTTCCCCCATTCTTGGAAGCCTTTTGAGGGTCATAAAAGGCATAAAAAGATTTTTCCAGACCTAACTAGAATTGTATTTTTATAACACTATTTCATACTTTATTTCTTCATATGAGGAGAAAGTAATTGGAGCTATATTTGGAATTTAATCCACGGGCTCGATCCACTCTGGGACATTTGGGAGAAGCAATAAATATATTGTGGAAATTGTGCCGTTTCTTATATCGCATATAATCCTAGCTTCTAAGAAAGTACAAGTTTATATGTTTTCACATATTGTACTAGTACAAGTTATATACGGACTCTCGAAATTGAGGGCATATCACGCGTAGGAAGATGTACTATGCCCTATATAAAATCTATTTATTGTGTAAATAGTACCCTACTAGTTCGTTGAGGTTGATTCCACTCTTTCTGAAAATGTTAGATTGTTGGATTGGCTTAATCCATTAATGTTGGTGCTCTCATACTACACTAGAACTAAATGCAAAAGAAACAGACGCTAATGTATTATTTACATTCCTTCATACGGCCGAAATTGAATAAAAATCTATATATCTAGAATGAATGCATCTTATATATTGAGAGATGCTGACGCAGATCCCTAAAACAAAATTCGATACATTGTTCTTGGAAAGGGAAATCAAATGAAACTAACTTTATAAATTAGGTCCAAAGTTATTTCAAGGGCTTTTCCACGCTATAAGCCTATAACCTAACACATCATTTAACATTAGGAGAGGATTCTGAAGAGATTAATTGGAATACTCGGGCTTCTTCGTTCATGAATTCTTAATAAGGGCAAATTCCGAATTGAGATCTTATTACCTACGGCATAATTAATTAATGAGGACAAGGGGTAGAAATTTGATAAGGTTTTAGAAATGCCAAATCCAATTTCACACGAATTTCTGAATAATTTACATATAAAATCAAGCATATACCTGCGAGGCTGCGACATGCAGAAATGCAGATATTTAAATATTTAGAAAAATTGATATTTTTTCAAGATAAATAAATGATTTTTATACCCTACATGAGCTTTTGAATAGAATGCATGCGGATCTAAGACGCATTTATCGATTATTCCTCAAAAAAACCTAGATATTAATTTCAGAGCATATTGATAAAGATTAGATTTTGCCTACAAATTGCGCAATTGATCACGCCCTGATAAACTCACAAAAGTTCCCCCCATTATAAATTTGAAACTCAGATTTCCACTTTTAATTACCTCTATGCTCTAATATTGCATTATTCTAGGATTATGATAATCCTTTAATAATCCGATTATCAAGTTGGGCATACAGGTATTATATTACAGAAGACAGGTTCATAAGTAGCTACTATTTTAATATAATGTAGCTGCAGAAAGTAGAAAATGAAATCTTTATTGATTTTTCCGGGGGGATTTCCTACCTCAATAGGAACTTTAGGAAGCCACAAAACTCTCCAAATACTTTGTAGTACGAGTTTATTAGGATTGTAGAACATTATTTAACCAGGCATGTCATTCAAATATTTTAATTAATTGAAATTTCTCATTATGAATTCAAGTCAATAAAGTCTCTCGGATTAATATCATTTGTCGGGAAATGTTTAGTCTGGAAGTTTTATACTCGTAGCATGTAAATGGGCTTTTAATTTACTACCTATTAGTTTAGAACTTTAGATACGATATGTACGACTAGGATATATATGATGAAGGCAAATGCTTCCACGAATGCATAAGATTATTAAGAATTTGAATTTCCAATGAATTAATGCTGATAGGAGAAACTTTAGATGACTTTTGCAAGCCAATTAGAAGCTCATAATTATGAATAGTGCGCCATATTACTCATTAAAATAGAGTGTCAAATTTGCCCTAAATTTAAAATAATCGGATTTGCTATATTAGAATTCCCACAATGCAATACAATGCCACATGAAAGCATCAAAATGCCCTTTGGACATGTCTCATATTTCCCTTTGAAGGGTTTCAGATTCCTCCCCAATTAAAAGCGTTTCAAATAAAACTATTTCAGAAATATCTGTAGTTGAAATTTAATCTGGACTTATTAGGATTAGTATTCATTTGAGTTATTTTGCAAAATTCTAATGCCCTTTGGCTTCCACCTAAAACATCTTGTTTACTAATGAATCTTACAATATGATTTTTTTTTACTTTCCAGGTGCATTTCTCATCCCATTTTTGATAATGATCTTTCTGGAGGGAGCCCCACTCCTACTCATTGAACTCGGAATAGGCCAGAGACTAAGGACGGGGTCACTAGGCGCTTGGAACATGTAATTTCATTTAAAAATGACCTGTAATTAAATCTAATATCATTATGTATTCAAAAATTTTCAGGATACATCCAGGAATGGGTGGAATTGGAATTGCATCAACAGGTAAGTTGCAACATACCTACTATTAAATTGACAGCTTATTAATTTTAATCAATAATTTCCGCAGTGGTTGCCTTCCTTGTCGGTCTCTACTATAATGTAATCATTACATGGTGTTTCTTCTTCCTGTTCCAGTCCTTCAGAGTAAGTTCCTTTTGAAATTTAAGTAGTCTAACATAGTATTAGAGAGTAGTGGAGAAATAGGGCCTACTAGAGGCGGGTAAGGCTTTTTAGGAGCTGAGGAATGAGGGATCTCCGGAAAAAAATTTAAATGACCAGCGGGTTCAAAAATGCTGGTTCAAATACTGAATTATTGTGTTCTCATTTGTCTCCAGGCCGGGTTTACAGCGGTGCCAAAAAAATTCTACTAACAAATTTCTTAATAAAACTTGTAATAAATTTATTAATGTTTTTTCTTTCTTTTGAATATGATTAGACTGTACTACCTTGGGCGAATTGTCCTACTGAACTCATGAATGGGACAATGGAAATTGTTCCAGAATGTGAAAAGAGCTCCGAGACGGCTTATTTCTGGTATCGTGAAGCTCTGGACATTTCTCCAGGAATTGATGACCTCCAAGGGCTAAAATGGCCAATGGTGGCGTGTCTGGCCCTAGCTTGGATTGTCGTCTACTTTATCATCATGCGAGGGATTCAATCTTCAGGGAAAGTAGTGTATTTCACTGCACTTTTCCCATACCTCGTCCTCACCATCTTTTTCATCCGTGGGATCACACTAAAAGGTGCTGGAGCCGGCCTACTTCATATGTACACCCCCAAAATGCACAAACTCCTCGAAGTCAACGTCTGGCTTGACGCTGCGACACAAGTCTTTTATTCTTTCGGCCTTGCCTTTGGTTCACTCATTGCTTTCGGCTCTTATAATAAGGCTCGAAATAACTGTGTAAAAGATACCATCTTTATCACCATCAATAATGCTCTTACGGCCATTTACGCATCTGCCGTCATCTTTTCTGTGCTTGGATTTAAAGCTACACGAATTCATGAGAGATGTATTGATCATAACAAGCTGGAACTGTCACAAGAATTCCCAAACTTGTATCCAAATCCAAATATGACAGACGATGAATATGAAAAAGCAATGGCGTCACAATTTCCGGATCCCCTACATGTTCAAGCACCCTTCCGGAATTGCTCTCTTACAAGAGGAGCTCGATTCAGCAGCTGCTGGAACTGGCCTAGCTTTTGTTGTATTCACCCAAGCTATTGTAAGTCCGAAAGTTGAACATCCTGAAGTTCATTTAAATTTTAACCCTCAACTTTCCGCTAGGTGGAGCTCCCCTGGTCTCCATTTTGGAGTATAATCTTCTTCCTGATGCTCCTCGCCCTTGGTCTGGGCTCCCAAATCGGGACAATGGAGGGAGTGGTAAGAATTTCATTTTAAAAAATTCATTCCAGGCACTTATGCCTATATGACATAGGTCAATACTCTGTTCGAGTCATCATTCTTCTCGAAAATCCGAAAAGAAATCCTCACAGCACTTGTGTGCTTACTTTCGTTTCTTTGTGGACTCATCTTTGTCACCGGAGCTGGAGAGTATTGGCTTGGACTTTTTGATGGCTATGCATCAACCACCGGCTTGGTTATCATCGCCCTTCTGGAAACAGTTGCCGTCATGTACATTTACGGGCATGAAAGGTTCGTCATTTGGAATTTTAAAAAAACAGGCTTTTAAAACATTTAATTTCTATTGAGTAGATTCACCTCGGACATTGAATACATGACTGGATATAGGCCTGGAATGTATTGGCAGATAACATGGCGGTTTATCGGCCCAATCATGCTGACGCTCTTACTTATTGGATCATTCGTATCAAAATTGAACGACTCACCGAAATACCAGGCTTGGGACCGAGAAATTGTAAGAATTTTTCTTGAAAAAAATGACGGATTTGTAATACTAATTAATCTTGAAATTCCACAGGGAGAAACTCGCGAGACTCCCTATCCTGGCTGGATTATGGGGATTGCACTCGTATTGATCATTGCTGGAGTCGCACCCATATTAATAATATGGTTGATGAGCTATTTCAACATTCTTGGCCCAAGTGGAAGTGAGTCCAAATGAAATTTGTCGCTAAAAATTCCAAATTTTTATTCTTTTTTCTTATCACAATAGGATCCCGTACTGCGAGTACAACAATGCGAAGGATTGACACGGCAGCATCAACGGCTCCAATGATGGGAGGAGGATACGAGGTGAACTTTGGGGAAGGCCGTGTTCGCACCTGGTTCTCAAAATTTTTTGCCCACTAACAACGCCGACGGAATGCCTGGATTTGTGTGCTGCCTGTTTGAACTTTGAACTACCCTCAACGAGTGAAGACTAATATTCTATTTTAGAAAAAACCGAGTGAAACTAACCGTTTGTACACATTTTTCGCGTGTCTGCATCTGCCTTCTTCTTCTTCTTCGGAAACCACAAATAAAATCACCTAAAAAAATTTGACCTGAGACATCTTCCAAAATTCTGTGAATATTGTACATAAAAAAATCAGAGTTTGAATGATCTGTATCTTATATTGAAAAAAGACCTTATCCCTGCGTCACTAAATGCAATTTTTGGAACCAATTTTTCAACTTTTCAACTTTTTCATACATTTTTACATTATCTAATTTGCTCCAGTGATTTCCAATGAGTTCAAACACAAGCTCCAAGCTTTAGTTAATATTTTAAAGGGGTTTTCAATGAAAAAGACATACATATTATGGAAAAAAGCTTGATTTTGCCTATACCTATACTATATTTGAAATACTATCTAATACGTATCAAAACAGATTCTTACTCTGACCATTTTGAAGCACTCACGAACTTATATCCCTCATGTCCAATTAATGCAAATTTTAATTGAAAAAAAAATATTAACGCAGATTTCTTGAATGAATTTTGAAATTGATTGACTATCCGTATATTAGCATTGTGTAGTTAATTGGGGGTGTGTGTTTTGTTAATTTTAATCTAGAAATTTTAATTGATTGTTGTGAATTAACTCTGATCTAGCCAAAAAACTGGACTATACATAAATATTACTTTTACAATATATTAGACTAGTGAATACAAATTAAAGGAATGGTTTTTCCCATTGAATCTCAGGTCAATGAATATAGAAGTGATCCGCCAGAGGATTTGACCTCGGATGAAGTGGAGGAGGAGCCTCTGAGGATGCATGATCCCCTACGCTCCAAGTCATTTAAGATGCAAGTGATAGACTGTTAACTATATACAATATTCAATTTTAAAAAATATTAATAAGTAATAATGATAATTATAGGAAATTAGTTAGATTTTAGAGGGGTTAGGAATTTTTAAGAATAAAAAAAATGTGTAATGATCTATTAGAACTGTGTATATTAATTATAGGAAATTGTATATAAATATTAGGTATAGGTATAAACTTTTTTTAGATAGATTCTAAATAGATTTGTAGATCTTTTTTTTAAAAAAGCATTCTCCGACAAAACTGAATAGGTATAACCTACTAAATCAATATACCTATAATTATTATAATCCTAATGCTGCTACAACATAACTACCTTTTGAAATATCTATTGTTTTTCCTATAAGCAGAAAATTCATTTATTGAGCTGTTAAAATATTACATGTTGGCCTGTGGGTATATTAGTTAGTAGATGATTAGATCTAATTTTATATTAGAGGAGTCATATACTAGTAGGCCCTATATTATAGGGTATCGTAATTAGCTATTTGTATATAACAAGTAGAACGTAGATTGCGTCGTTTGCAATGGTTGAATATGTAACAAATTTTAATAGATTTGATTTTGAATTTTGATCAGATTTGAGATGAGATTATGAAAAAACAGACCAGAACCAAATATACGTGGGAAAAACTACGTGGAGAATGGGATTTTAGAAAAAAAAATGTTTATACTACAGATCTATTTGGTATGTAAGGAGGTGTTTATATCCAAGTGAGCTGGTGTAATTAGTGAATTTAGTAGTACATTTTGATATACAACTACGATATATTAATACAAGTAAATATATTGACGGTAGAACCAAAAAATCGCATTGCAAATACTACAAAATAGTTCACTACATAAGAGTGTAGTAATTGGAATCATATCGTGATGATTTATTACCTTTGAAAAAATAATACCAAGATTCTATTGATTAGAAGCCTTTTTGTTTGTTTTACTTAAATATTCTAATGTTATATGGGGGTTCATATTCAAAATTTACTAGCTTTAAATTGGGAAATACTCGTATTCTTGATCATTTAAAATAGACAAAATTTGGCCAAAGAATTCAGCATTAATTTCATGGGTACTTTGTTAACTTTATAAATAGGGATAGTCTGTCTGTACAGCTCCGCTTAATTTCTAAATTGTAATTCAGTTCCTTATTCTCATAAATAGGGATACTAGAGCTCAAAGAAATGTCTCAAAGTATTTTTAAAAAATACACAAGGATTTTATGAAACTTGTTACATACTACAAATAATCCATATAATATTTTTATTTACGGGATTACATATTTTTGTTAAAAATAAGAATGACAGTTCTAGAAATGTGTCCAAATACCCCGACTTCTTAAACGTGTATTTTAATCCTAAGTTATTGTATTTAAATATATCTAAAGCTCTTTAAATTTCAATTAATTAATATATTGGTGCAATTAAACTTTTTATCAAACGTAAAAACAAAAATTATAAAAAAAATTCAAGTACATACTATGATTTTAGTAAAAATGTCCTCTGGGTCAAATTTGTTTTAAGACATATCTGTGCATTAGTTAATGATAATTGTTAGAATTTAAATGAAAAAAATTAAAAAATGTTTAAATTATACTCGTAATTATTAATACCCATATTTTAAAGAGAAGAATGTCAATAAAGAATCATTTAAATACCCAAAAAATTCTTGGAATACCTGCTAATTTATATCAGTAGACCTCTTTATTTAGACATAATTAGCTATCAATCTAAAATATTCTAATGGAAATTATGCAATGGAATTTTGAGACTTTGGATTGACGGGAAAGGACTTGTACGTGTACAATGGGAATTGTCATATTTATAGGTATGAATTATGGGACTGTTTTGCAAACTGATCTGTCGCACTTGAATAAATTGTATAATTGAATCTACGACTAATATTAATGATATAAAGATACTGGCAGAACTTTTGCGGTCAATTTCAGCGAATTCCAACGCTAATCTCTTTGTCTCAAGGATGTAGATCTGTTTTTCCTAACCTATAATTAATTAGGAAGTCTCACTCTCAAGGTTCAACAAAAGATCCACGAGGATATTTAAAGGCGAGTCCCGTAAATGTTGTGCAATCATTTCAAAGATGAGGTCGTTTATCCTAATCACCCTCTCTCTCGCAGGGGCCCTCGCACTTCCAGCAATTCATGAAGAAGTGGCTGAAGTAACACTGGTATCTCATTTTAACAAGAGGTCAGCAGATGCTCCTTCAGACCAATTCCATGTCAAAGTGAAGGCATTCCAAAAGGAGTATGATTTGAAGCTCAAAAAGCCAGGTACTATAAATCATATTATGAGCTTTATAATTTTGTAATGACCTCACAATTTCCTCAGAGTACAATATCCTGTCAACTGGATTCAACATTCTCCTCGCTGATGCCAAAGATGGGAAACTTACCTATGTTCCCGCTAGGCAAAACAAGATGGCTGATCTTGGGGAAATCTATATTGACCCCATCTCAAAGGCCGCCGTAAAGCTTTACCATATTGATGGTCAGCTCACGATTGTAAGTTCCACCAATATAAACTTTCTCCATATACTGAAAAATCCCATTTTAGAAAGGACTCGTTGATGACATTTCCATTTCCAATGCTGGAGAATTCCATTACGCCAAGAAATCAAAAACCGACGAGTTGGAAGCTCTCAAAACAAAGGATTATTGTAAGAAATTCTCAAATACTTTTTTAAAATAAACTTTCACCCACTTTATCCCAGTGGAAATCAACAAGGCGGATCTGATTGATGCTCAAATGGAGCCTGAGTCTAATTCGACACGCCAAACTGTGTCAGCCGTTGATGTGGAACTCCTCATTAATTTGGATATGAAAAAATATAGGTCTTTTGCTAACACAAATGACCTTATTGATTACTTGAAAATCTTTTTCCACGCTGTAAATAATCGCTATGAGACTTTCTCCACCCCCAAAATCCGATTCCTCATCTCTTCGGTCATCGCTGCTACCGTAAATTGCATTTCCTGGAAATTACATTGAAATTAATGCTAATTTTTTATTTACAAAAAGAGCACTGCTGGACAACCTTTCATGGAGAACTCTAAGCATTCTAACGGGAATTATGATATGGAGAAAGTCCTGCCCAGTTATAGCAGGCACATCAAGGAGAATGAAGCGAGCCTACCAAAGGTAAGAATCATTGCCAAAATGATCTATTTGATATCATCATTTATTTTTGTCAATTAGCACGATTTGGCACATCTCTTCACTGGAGAAGATATGGTTGATAGTGGAGGTAGTACAGGAATTGCAGGCTTGGCTTACGTTGGAGCGGCCTGTATGTTCAATGGTGGTAGTCAATCCTATG
>JAAZTK010000766.1:0-17513 GCA_036507255.1 Megalothorax incertus
CCCTTTCAATCAATTTTATTATTTGTAATCTTTTTTTTTTATCTTCAACAAAGTCCCGTCCTAAAATGTGTAAAATTTTGTAGCAGTATTTTGCAAATAAACAAATTAAAAAGTGTAAAATGCTAATATACATATGCTAAATATCCGTATATTATACTACATATGTATGATTCGATGAATTTTTCAAATAAAATAACTTATTTTATACAGGGTTTATTATACAAAAAAAGTAGATTGTTTTTATCCATATTAAAATAATTAGGCAAGCCCCAGGATTCAATAGACGAATTGAAAGATTTGAAGAACCCCTTGAGAGAGAATCTGGGTCAATCTTTTGACATACAAAAGGTGCAAACCTGTTATATTCCCTTCTGGAGAATCTTGGTGAAAGGCAGACTGATCCCGCCGACCCTGCTCCCCTAATTCTACTCACATTGACCTGCACCCTTCGTTGATCATAGTCCAGGATGCTCAGCCCATCATCGGTTGAACCCGTGCATTGGCATGGCCAAATTTCTATCCTGCTAGGGCACTTGTATTTCGGCTCTAGAGGAATACTGATATTCCCACTTAGGATGACCCCAGGGAACAAGATTGAAAGCACCAGTAATAGAGTAGCACCCATATTTATTGTAGAAAATTTTTTAATCACCCAATACGAGTATTCTTGTAAATTCGGACTTTTGCTAAAAATGTTCAAAATGGATGTAAATGGGGGGATTGGTGTGAATGTAGCTTCTAGTACTTCTCTTGATGATGGGTGAGTTTAAAACATTTCCAATTTATTGTAACTTTTAAATGTTTTGACTATTTTTTTCAGTCCACTGGGGTTGGATGCCCGTTGACTTTACGAGAGATCGGAGAACTACTGATATTTAATAATGTTTCGTTTCCCATTGAACATTTTATTTTATTTCTCCCTTATATCTTGTAAACGTTAATATCAAAAGTACATTATATTCTTGTCAAATTGCTAATAGTCTTATAAATGCAATACTATTTAGGAGTTCTACGGTTCTACCGATAGAACGCTAGATTCTTGTAATGAAATATATGTTTTTCAGACTTCCATCCAATCAATCCATTCAATTCATCCAATCCAGATTTCCAGAACAAAGCACATAATTTAATTAAATGCTCTATATTTCTTTTGATTTCATTACACGGATATATAAAAATTAATTTAGCGGCAATGCATTTTAGGTACAATATTTACGATTAGGAACAAATATATTGTACTACTATTACTATTACTATTAATACGTGCTTAACATAATTTCATATCAATAAATATCAATATATGACTATCAGTATTCCTTTTCGATTAAAAATTCTTCACTAACCAAACCCTCTTTTATCTTAGAAATTACAATAGTAAGTATATCTTTGTAGTATAATTACATATTTTAAAGCTAAATAGGTATATCGAGTTAATAAATTATGCTTCCTTGTTATTAGATTCCGCTGCTTCGATTCCCTTATCATTCTCAATTGGGGTTGAAATAATAGTTTCTGTTTTGTTGTAAAATATTCCATATCTTTGCTTTTGAGGTGTAGTGGGTTCAATTGGAGGTCTTGGTGGTCGTTCTATCAAAATTATTCTCATTTAAATATTTAATTTAAATTCATATATCTTTATAATGTATACCTGCTCCAGAAAATATGAGCTTCTCAACTTGCATAAAAGGAGATTCAAAGATGATTGTGCAGAAAAATGCCAGTCCAAATGACATGACCATGTGTGCAAAGAAGAAGTTGACCTAATTAAAAAAAATAATATTTTATGCACTTGATTAAAAACTTAAAAGCCGACATACCATAGCATATAGCGAATAGGAGATGGGTTGTCGGAAACTCAAATGGAATATCATTTGTATGTGAAGGGATACCAAATAAGCGCAGAAAGTCAACCTTCCCAATGGCATAAATACTTTCCAGGATAGAAATGAGTTTATAAATCCTCCATATCCCTTACAACATGCGAAAATCATCCAGCCTATTCCATTTAAAATTAATATGATATATCCTTTAAATTATGAAAGTTTAATAAAAACTCAAGGAACCCACCGACTGAATAACCCCACGCCAATCGACTCAACCCTGCATAAATAAGGGAAGGAGCTTCAGGAATCTCGTAGTACGGGTCAAAGTAATCTATTTGAATAGAAATTCAATTAATTTTAAAAGTACCTATATTAAAATATTCAACTTACTATAAATTCCATATAGAACAGAAAGAGCAGAGCCAACAGCTAAAGCCCATCCGCTTAGGTTGACGAACTTTGACATTTCAAATTTCTTGCTCCGAGTTTTGAATAGAAAATAACCAACCCAAATCCCCACTAGATAGGTTTGAATTCGAGCGTAACTAATTTGGAATTTAAACTTAGGATTAGGATTAAATCAAATATTTGGGTAAATAGACTGAAATTACGGTTTGATGTAGATATCAATATAAACTGTTTCTTGATCTCCGCGAGTTCCAATGATTGTAGGGAGTGCGTCAAGATGCCATACGAGAAGTGCAGGGGCAACGCTCGAGAGAATTGTTAGTACCACAAGAAATAAAACCCCTAATTTTGGTTTTTTCCAAAGGGGGTAAATGATAAAAGGGGAAAGGATGTAGAATTGCATGTCATTCGCGAGGAACCACGCCTCCCCCTGGCATAGTTGATCAGTTCCAATGAAGTTGTTGACTGTGCATAATGGAAATCATTAATTGGAAATTCAATATACCCATAAAACCTAGTTTATAACTGTTTTAACCAACCGTAAAGCAAGTTTGTCCACCAATTTTTTTCGCACCAATCTGCCCAAACATCGATGATTGTCCAATAAGGACCGGTTCCAAAATATGGGAATAATGTGGCCATCAAACCAACTAGGATTGCATAGGTAGGCGTAAGCCTGATTGAAAAAAAAATTAAAACACCGATTCAGATTGTAATTAGTAGTATTAATTAGTAATTACTCATATTATCAAATACCTTAAATATCTGTGTAGATAAAACATGGGGATATTGAGTCTTCCTTTTGATTTGTCAAACATTTTGAGAAGACTGAAAGCTACCAATAGCCCACTCATACAGAAAAAGGTGTCAACGGCAATCGAGCCATTTAAAACAGTGAGCATCGTCCAATGATTTGGAATCCTTTTCACATCCACCATATTCCACATTGGCACAAATGTTATCATATACCATGTATGAGCCAAAATAATCCAAGAAGTACTAAAGAATCTGAAATGTAAATTTTTTTTAGATCTGTGAGCTATGAATTTAAAATAGGTAAATAAATACCTATTGTAATATTACAATACATATGTATTAGTATTTAATAAAAATTACCTTATCCCGTGAATACAGGAAAGGTTATCCCCAGAACTGTTCGTACTCAACCATTTTTTCGTATTTGTATAAAAGGAGAATGCCAAAATATACTGAAGCCCCTTGCCTGATTTAATTTTAAGAAATTGTTAGTAATTTTCACATTGATTTAATCCTTAGTTCATACTTGGCTTTTTGCTCTTATCCCGAAGAATGTCCATCAAAGCTCCAATGATGCTCAGGCCGACCAATACTCCAATTATGGATAACATTGTAATATCTCCAGCATCAAAAGGAGGTTTTTCCTCAACGAAGCAATTGGCCACAATTGGTTGAAGCCCAGATACATTAAAGTATTCAAAGCTGTTCATCATAAGATTGAGAATATCCTCAGAAGAACAAGTAGATGGAAAGCAAACGGCGATGGATGGATTCATCATGATCCCTTCCCTCAATTGAATAAGTTCCTAGCAAAAATATATTGGAATGAAAATATGATAAATTATAATTAATTTTTCTTACAATCAGCTCTCCAGGATCCACAATTGCCTTTGAAAAGTTCTTTTTTTCAGAACTCTCAGAAGCAAGCGAAATAAATGCAGTGCAATATTTTCCTGTGAAATGATTCGGGGCGTCGGGTGCGTCCGGAAGATCAATTATAAGGTCTGATGCTTTAGTTTGAACGCATTCATCGTAATCCCCTGTAATGTATTAAAACGATATACGATGTATTTTTAAATCAAAATTCAAAATTGGATTTTAATTAATTTACCCATTGCATTAACATGGCCGCTAAGAATACCTTCTGGAAATTTTCCCCATGCATCAAATACTGCAAAAAAGTATCCAAATATTTTTAAATAACAATCCTTAAAAATTAATGCGTAAACCTTACGGTGAATTGCCCATATCTTATGATTTTCCCATGTAGAGGAATTTAATTCACGGATCCAATGTTCTGTATGAACTCGACAGCTTAAAGATACATCCTTAAAGATTGTGGCGTCGAGACGCTCCCTGCTCGGTGGATTTTTGAGGAAATCTCCCAAAATTGGTGGCAAAGATTGAGGAAACATTCGGTGGAAGAGATCAATCTCGGGGGATTCATTTTGAACTGTGATTTCTGAATTGGCTTGCAAAATTAAGAATAAGGAGAAAAGGGAAATGGAAATCAAGGATTTTGAAAGGGACATTTTATTCTTGACTAGCCTAGTAAGAATTCCTATATATTTTAGGCAATTTAATCTAGAGCTAAATTTCAAGTTGACCAAACATTTCGGACACTTTTTCTAATCTGAACCTCGCAGCTTCGATTTATGGAGTAGGTTATGGTGAAATATTTGCAAAATACCCAAAATAAGAGTATTCCAGGAAGGGGTAAATAGTAGGATAAAGGTCAGCCATTGTCATTGTCAAAGCCAGTTATTATCTAATTATTAATATCTCGTAGCATGTGTGCATATGTATATTACCTAATTTTTTTTAGATACTTGAAATCTAATCATTATCAAAGTCAATCACTTTTACTTGTATCAAAATCTAATTACAAATTAAAATTGCAATAAATATGCATAGACAAATTACGCAGACGGATTAAAACGTGTTAGAGAAATCAGAGATAAATCATACAAATATCCAGTGTAAAGTTCAATTAGTAATTGACAATTTAATAAATATATAGTCATTTTCAAATGTCCAAACAGAATGTCAAGTTCTAAATTCTTTAAACTATTATTTAAATACACTAATCCAATATTATATAAATGAATTTAGTTACAATTTTAATCATTCCTAGATCTTGATTCTTGACTAATCTTGACTAATCCTAAATCGAGATTATGCTGAAAATGCTAGTGTAATGACTTATTAGTAATTACTAATGAGTATGTTACTGAAAAAAATAATGAAATTTTAAATGAACAAAATAATTCATGTATAATATTATATAAAAATAAAGAACGGAGAATGAGCACTTTTTGGCGACTATCAAAATTATTGAGCAACACAGCAAGCCTGATTTTTGGTGGTCTCATCTTCTGTGGCATCAAATTTGGACATGTACTTCTTTGAAGAGAGCTCCACATTCATCTCAAAATCACCTTCCTTGATCCAACGGCCTACTTGTTCATCCAAAAATAAAATGAGTCGATCTCCGTACATGGCAGTATACGCCTAGAATTAAAATCAATTAAAAAATCCTTTGTTAAATGTCCCAATTGTCAAAATAATGCTTAAAAAGTTACATTTTTGATACGAAGAATATCACCAGGACTGGTTTGAGCAGAGAGGCTAGCTGGGACCACCAGCATGTCAATATTCGCAGTAGAGTCAGCTACAAATAGGAAACGGGCTTCACGACCGTCCTCCAGGGTTTTCAGATCATAGCGGTCAACTCTTTGAACCATAACCTTGAGATTTAAATTCATCATGCCAGGTTGCACGAGATCTTCCACGTTTACTCGAGAGCTCATATTAATTATTTAATTGGTGATCTAAAAATCATTAAAAAGATAATTAATTTGCTTGTATTGTACAGGTTCAAATGAAATATTAAATTAATACCGGGGAGGATTCTTTGAATCAGTTTGAAGTATCTTACCTGAAATCTTCGGACAAATCACTGGGCAGGAGTCCTCAACGATGTCGATGACCAAATCAAGTGTCACAGGGGAAGTAATCAATTAAATAATATTATAATTGGATTTTAAAAATCGATTTTGAGGGCAATAAATCGTGTCAAATTCAAATTTAAAAAATGTAAACAAATTATAGAAAATCTAAATATAGCGAGAATTTGTTATTCTTCAAACGTTACTTTTTGGCGTCGACCTGTTTTACTAGTAATTAAAAATAGAATAGAATATTGATTTTATGGTAGAAAAAACCTAAAGTAGGGTTCTAACTTAACAGTTTACATTGCATTGCTAATCATCTGATTTTAGTATTTGTGTAATAAAATTACTTATAACAAATTACATAAAGATTAAAGATGAATGAAGATAAAATGAATGAAGATGAATGAATGGGCCGATATCTCTCCAGAAATTCAATTGCAGTCCAAGTTTAAGATATCAGTAAATGATGAAATGGCCACGTAGGGTGAAGAAATGGTTTGATATACTCCATATGAAGCTCTGAGGAGAGATTGATATATTTGATATTAATATTATATATTATATATTATATTTATTAATGCTCATTAGTCCTGACTCCTCACAACCTCTTTCGTTTGAAGCTCAGGCCAGACTCGTTGGCGTTTTTGTTTTATTAAAATTAATTGCATCAACCATTAATTGACATTTATAATTAGTATTACTAATTATACTGCATTATATTGGCCATGCTTCATGGATATTAAATATCAGTAGGTCGAAGTAGGTCTAAATATTATACAGATAGATATTTAACAACATGAATTTGATGATTGATGTGACATGTCCAAAAGCCAAGTCACGAAATATTCTTATTTTTATCATTTTTATTTTTCAGAAATATTCAAAATTACTATAAATGCTAATTATATAATGCTACTTTATATAATTGCAATTATCTTCCAAAATTTGCGAATTTCCAAATGACTCATTACTGTAATTGTATCCTAATTAGTACGATATTTCCGAATGCCATATAAATAATAAAAATGCAATTTATCATTACCTTACTCACTAGTATAAGTATTGTATTACTCGTAGGTAGATTGCATGATGTCTGGACACTTTATTTTTGTTTTAAAAACCGATAAAGCACATTTATCTCAGAATGATCCTTCTAAACAAAGATTGGGAATTTGATACCTCTTTATTTTTGGATGTTTTTAATTATACTGAAGCTCTAACGCCACAACCTTTGACCTATCATCTTTTATTAAACGAATCATTTGAAATATCTCAAGGATTCTGGAATATAATCCAAGATAGACCAAGGATTACCGGGAGTTCAGTTTCTCAATCATTTCGGAATGACCTCCTCTCAGGAGGGGTTTCAATTTTAATATTCCTCATTTGGATTGGTGGGCTCAACTTGACTTCACTTCAATCTGTTTTCAAACAAATTCTCAATCGCCGATTGGATCGATGTATATTCTTTGGAAAGGAGCCTTATTTGGAATTATTATTTCAGCAAGATTTCATCATTAAATTAGGATTCAAAATAGCTATAGCTCAAGATCGGATATGGGTTGACCCTGTGGTTTGGAATGGCGGAAGAATGTTGAGAATCCGAAGAATGTCAGAAAAACCCTGGAGTAATTTTTGGATGGGAGAGCGTCTTCGGGGCCGCCATTTTAAAATAGTGGTATGAACCCCGGCTTAATTATTTTTTTAAAAAAATGGCTACTATATTTCGAAATAGGTTTTTGAGTTACCGCCGTGGATATATCGAGATACCTCCAATTTAAACTCCGCTATTAAAATGACCGGAAGTCATTACAAAGTTATGATAGAAATTTCACAATTGTACAACTTTACATTTGACATTGATTACACAGGTAAGAAAAATCTTAGAATCTTGATTTAAATTGAAGTTTTTTAATTTAAATATTTTCCGCTAGGGCACTCTGCTGGAAGACGCTTTGAAAACGGTACTTTCGTGGGAATGATGGCGAAGCTTGCGTATCCGGAATTGGGCTATGACTTTAGCTTTGTCCAGGGCGTTTTTGCCATCCTTCATCAAGTTTGGGAAAGATCTAGTTATGGACAAATTTTTGGAAAGTTGGAATTAAAATTTGTCACCCAACATGGGAAACGATTCATTCCTTGGTATGCCTTTATTCAACCTTTTCAAAGTGATGTCTGGACATGGTGCTTTATCACTTTCACCTTCGTTTGCATTGTTCAATTTGCCAGCATGTTCTTGAGACATGGGAGGCAAATAAAGCCTATTGTATTTGATGCCGGATTTATAATTCCATATGCAATGGTTTTGGAACAAGGACTTCAATCAATCCCTAAAGGCGTTCGATATTTTTCATGCATACTTCTTTTGGGTGCGACAATTCTTGGCACAGGAGTTTGGAAAAAAATTAGAATTAATCTTATATTATATAATTTTTTCGGACAGGTACAAAAGCACTTTAAGGGTCAATCTCGTATTCCCTCAAAAAGAAATTATTCCAGAATCATTTGCTGAACTGATTGCAAGGAAAGATGAATTTCAAATCAGGATCGGCGTTCTAGGTCTTGAGAGGGAAATCACAAAGGGAAATAAACAAATTGCTCAGATTGGATCAAAACTACAATATATCAATAACCCTGATGTTCAGAGTATTGTAAAACAAATGTTTATTCAAGAAAGTTCAACGGCATTTATATTTTGGGAGACAATTCTACAGCTAAGTTGCTCGAAATTCATCTCTCTAAATGAAAAAACTCAGGGTTTGAGTTATTCCAAAGATAATATATATTATTTGCCCCTTAGCCCTGCTTTCACCCTCCATTCAATCTTTGCTGATTCATTTTTTGGGATTTATAATGGAGTGTATGAATCTGGCGTATATGAAAAGAATACAGAATGGGCACAAGAGGATTATGTCAAAAGAGGGAGGAGAGAATTAAGGGAAGATAAAGAAAGCCCAATTCATAAGGATCTCATCATTCTGGAAAACTCGAATGAACTTCAAACGATACCCTTAACTATTTGGAATCTTCGTGTTGTTTTTGGGCTGATTCCAATTGCTTTAATTTGTGCTTGTCTTTTGTTCTGTATTGAAAGGAAGAGAATTCTGTCAACTAAATATTTTTAAAAATTATCCCTCTAAAATTTTTTAAGTTATTTTAATATAGTCCTTTTATTTACAAATTTTGAATAGTCGTCCCATACTCGTCTTTCGGAATATCAATGAAATATTTCATATTTCACTTCAATAAATCGTAAAAAAGTATCATAAAATTAATTAATTGCATCCTAAAGAAAAAGTTGCCAAGAAATATAAACGAAATAATTAGCGTTTTAGCCAAAATTATCTGGAATCAAGGTGGATATTTTTGAGAAATAATCACATTGGTTCAAAAATTTCCTGATGGCCAATTTCAATTTATAAAATGAAGCGAAATGGAGGTAAAAATGGACAGAAGGAACAGAAGGTACTATTTTACTACCTACTTACATATTAATAGTATTTCCAAAAAAGAAACCTTTAATTATATTCGTATTCTCCTGCGAAGGCGCCTGATCTTGTAAACTTCTGGGCAGATCGGCCTGTTTCAAGCCGTACAAGGAGCAAGGTTTTGCAAAATCAAATTGAGCTGGAGGAGGATGTAATCACTCCTTTTTTGATGCCTCCAGTAAGCTATGATTTTATCCATGTAATACTACGAATATGAATTTGAGTCTCAAGGACCTCTCGCTTTTTTCAGGTCCTTCGATGCGTATTGAAGCACGTACAGACGCAAAATCTCAAGGATTTACGAAGAATCTCCTCTCTTTGGAACCAGATGACTCTTAAAGAAATGGAAAAAAGGGCACTGAATGTAAATTGGCTTTTTTTATTTTATTCAAAAATTATATTGTACCATTTTAGGATGAATATCACAAATTTGGGTTTAATTGGAATCACCGGCCGGGTAGGATTGGCGGAATTTGGAGAGCAAAAAGTTTTACGAAATTTTTTCTTGCAACACAAACTCAGCCCAATCTCTTCCGATCAGCTTATTTCCACTTTCCTTATGCTACACTTGTCCTCAAAAAGCCCAGATTTACCTCCTTCTTTGAGAAATACCAACCATGCTTTGTGAATTTGGCTTTAGAAGATGGGAGGGGTAAATTGAGGGATGATGCCAAAAATCTGCTTCGAGAATTTGCCAATTGGATGGCGCCAACCCTTCGAGAACTAACAATCTCGAATGCTGGTTATGTGGCGTATGGATCTGATTGGGAAGGAATTCCAAAACAAAGTTCAAATTGGACTCTTTCGTTTCCGAATTTGAAGATTTTGATCTTGGATCATTCTGGATGGAGGTTTACAGATACGAATTGTTCGCCCTCAACTGCTTTCACGACACTCTTTGGTATTTATAAGTACATATATCCAGAATATACTATCTATGTATTTTTTTCTTAATATATTCCATTCCCCCATAGGACAAGGGAATTGTGAAATGCCAAAACTGGAGTCTCTTAAGATACTATTTGAGGATATTGGTGGTCATTTGGATGATCTACTTGGGATCAACATTGTTGATCCAATCCAATGGCGTTCTTTGACATCCTTGCATATTGTTGCCTACCGCATTGATATGATGAAGTAAGTTTCTTTGTATTGTAATTTTCATACATATTTTAAGATTCTTGCAAAATTCTATTTTTAAAGGTTTACAGCGGGACTTCTTTTTTTGACTCGGAGTGGAATGGCTTTGAATAATTTAATCTTCACGTTCAATGTGGAAGAGACTGACTTTAATAATTATAAGCATCAAACTTTCGGAAACTTGTCGCAGTTTCTCCTTAATCAGGCAGGCTCGCTTCAGCATCTCGGATTAAATCTCAAAATCTGCACCAATGATCCCAAAGATGAAATTCTGGTATCTTTGATTAATTTTTAAAATGTTTTTATTGTCCAAAAATTCAAAATTGCATATTTTTTAATTTTATATTCTAGCCAAAAATCAATTTGCCTGTTTTTCCATCAATCACCTCACTTGACATCTCCGGACATTACTATTGCGAACTCGATGATCAAAGACATTTTGAGCTCTACAACTTGATTTCGATCCCACAAACTTTTCCAAGTCTGAAACACCTTTCTATCTCCTCCCGAGGTTTCACTACAATGGCTATCCTTCGAAAAAATGTGGAACCCTTCGAGAGAACTCATCTGGACATTTTTGAATATCATAACTCATGGTACTCTAATAGGCATATTTGGCCTTATTCACGGTACTGGACCGAAGATGATAATAATGACCTTTTCAACAATTTTTCGTCTGTTGGTTTGATTAAGATTGATTAAGATTAATTGACTAATTTTATGCATCTTCGAGTATAAAAAATTACTTAAAACTGCACATAAGCTTGTAAATTGAAAATTCATAAATGTATTTTAGAGAATTTGATATTGGAAATTGAAAATGTCCTCGTAAATTATAATTTAGCGACAAAAATAATAGGCACCAGAACAATGTTAATAATAGATATAATTTCATAATAAACGAATGTGAGCATCGGATCTAATAATACAAATGCATAAATGGAAAAATTGGATAATTAGAATTTAGAATTTGAGTCATTTTCTAATTTAATAAAATATATATATATATATATATGTATACTGGAGTATATAGGGATTCCCCAATTCCAATATTCGTGTTTTAAATGGGAATTGATTATTCAAAGGGATCGGAAGTGGATCGCCCAATTTCCGTAAATGCAAGTTTATGCGAAATGGGACACATATTTAAGTCTTTTTTTAAAAGTAGACGGGTTTCACTTTCAATTCTGAAAAGGTCTTGCTATTACATAAACTTTAGAAAGAGATTTGAAAAAGTTAAATTAAATGAATTCCCAGAACCGAGACTTTGAAGCCCCGATCGCCCCGGATCCTTCACTCCGAATTTCCGAAATGTCTGACCCCGATTCCCACGAGCTTTTATTCCGTCCCATGCCCTCAAACTTTACCATTTTACGGTCAGAGGCCAAGGGAGGAGACCCAGAGATTCCAGGGATGCCCCAAACAGTCTCCCAAACCGGGTGGAAGCCCTCATATGACCCCTATTCCTACTTCTTCCGGAACACCACCACTACTACCACCCAAACACCTTATATTTTCCATTTTGACGAAAATCCCACTTCAAATCCCGCAAATTTCAGAGATACGGAATTTTCAAGTTCGCATCATGAGTTTGAAAACCACTTTGAGAACCACTTTGGAGCACTCTACCCAAGAAGGAATCAAACTTACATTGGGAGAAGGAGGCGGGAGTCGCCCTATGACATGGAACTTGATGCTGATGATGTGACCTGGATCCTCCTTTGTTCCATGATCATATTCTCGATGCAGACAGGTTTGATTTTTATAGCATTTAAATTAATGTTATTTAATTTTTAATCTCTAGGCTTTGGGCTGCTTGAGGTTGGCGTTGTTTCGCAAAAGAACCGAGCAAATATCCTCATGAAAAACATTGTAGATGTCGTCCTCGGAGGACTCACTTATTGGCTCTTTGGATTTGCCATGTCATACGGTCTTGACCCTCCATCGACCTCCTTCTTAGGCTTTGGGGAATACATTGTGGACGCTCCTATTAGGGACATGGGTCCTGTATTTACTTCATTCTTTTTTCAATTGAGCTTCGCCACTACAGCCACAACCATCGCATCAGGCTCGATGGCGGAAAGGTGAAATTTACATATTGTAATTACGATATTTCATATTAAAATTTTATTAAAAATATTCCAAAGGTGTGATTTCCGAGCTTACTGTCTCTTCAGCCTTTTTAACACGGTGGTTTACGCAGTTCCCGCTAGGTGGATCTGGAGTCCGGCAGGATTTCTCAATCAATGGGGTGTGATTGACATTGCTGGGTCCGGCGGGGTGCATTTAGTCGGAGGAGTTTGCGGTATTTTATATATAAAATGATAAAACCTTGAGTAATTAATTTATTGTTCAGCCTTCGTGGCGGCTTGGATGTTGGGGCCGAGGTTGGGCAGGTATGACAAGGGCATTGAGCCACTTCCGATCCGCAACTCCTCGGAGGTCATCACCGGCTTCTTTATGTTGTGGTGGGCCTGGGTAGCTTTCAACTCAGGAAGGTAATATTATAAAAAAATTCAACTCTAGCAGGTGCACATCAATTTCCTTTGATTTTTGATTAATAATAAATTATGCCAATTTAGCACATTTGGAATAACTGGAGAAAAATGGAAATTTGCGGCCAGGGCCACCGTGACCACGATGCTAGCTTCAATTGGAGGAGGTGTCGTCAGTGTTCTCTTTTCTTTTGTCAAGGGCAGATTCGAGGTCCTGGATACTGTGAACGCAGTTCTTGGAGGTTTGGTCGGGATCACAGCACCATGTGCTCTTGTCCATGCCCTGGACGCCCTCATAATTGGCGCAATCGGAGGATTCGTTGTCCTTTTCACTTCATCTTTCGCTGATCGAATCAGAGTTGATGACCCAATTGGAGCAACCGCGGTGCACGGATTCGGGGGGATCTGGGGACTCCTGGCAGTGGGTATGATAATATGGAAATGAAAAGTACCCGTAGTCAAAAAGTTGTAATTCCAAGGTCTTTTTGCGGAGGATGATCGAGGAGGGCTTGGGGTAACTCAAGGATCTTCCGGAGTGTTCCGAGGAGGAGGCTGGAGACTTCTTGGCGTCCAGGCTATTGCCGTAGCTTCAATTATTGCTTACGTAGCAGTCTCTACATTCATAATCCTCTGGGTTTGCTTGAATTTACTTTGTATATTATAAAAACCTTTTAATTACTTTTAATTCCAAAAGATCATCGATAAATTCTTTTTCTCGATTCGGATGAAGCCCCATGAAGAAATTTTGGGGGCTGACTTTGTTGAACATCACATCCGGCCAAGGGATTATAAGAGGGACTATCCTTCAGAGATATTCATTGAGGGAACCCATGCAGAGGTCCTTCAAGCCATGAAAAATTCTTACGAAATGAAATGTATGATATTCAGATTCTATGTATCAGTATTAATAATATCACTAGGAATGAAATAGTATTACGATAATACAATATTTTAAAATTTCCAGTCCCTCCAAAAGAAAAACTTCGATTTTGGAGTGTTATTTTAAGCAGCCGTAAGCGAAGCACAAAAAATGCCGAGCCAAAAGCGGAAGAGAAATCCCCAGATCCCCCTGAGGAGAAAAAGTCACACATTAGCGCAAATTGCCCTTATAAAAAGGGGAAGGATGTCAACGCCAATGAAAGTTCGGAAATCCCAAAGGAGAAAGGGGGTTTCATCGTAACAGGCCCGAATCAGTCTTGGCAGAGCAGATTCTCTGGAGGAAAACCCATTGGAATTGTTGACCTGAATGACCCAGCTAATTATTACTATCCAGAATTCTTTCGAAGGAGCTTTCGGAAGAAAAAGACGTATATTTGGATGGAGTAATTGCTATTTTATTTTTAAATATTGGTTGACTAGAAGTATTAATAGGATTAAATTCATAAATCACAATTATTAAATTTCAAAACAATTTTATTATAATTTATAATCAATTGCACAATTACAGAATAAGCGAAATAAATTATAAATCATTTCTTTGCTCCTCCTCCACCACCTCTTGTTTTACTCAATCTATCCAGAGATCTTTTAATCTTATCATCAACTGTATCATTACTCGTATTCTTTAACATGCGATCTTCCCTTTTACCCAACTTGGAATTGACTTTGGCGACCCCCCTTTGACCTCCTTTATTCTTGCTCTCTTTATCTCTGGTCACTTTCAAATTGACATTAATCTTCTCCCCTTGTTCCAAATTTAAATCCAAATTAAGTACATTAAGGGATGAGCTTGAGGTTGGCAGGTAGCCCCTAGCAGACGTTGTGGATCCCAACGGAGACTCTGGAATTCGCTTGGACACAATTTGTAGATCAATATTGAGCGGGGAATCATTGTTGGAGGAATCTACCGTTGAAAGACTAGATGCAGATGACCTGAAATTTGCTGTTTGGACCGAGGTGCTTTTATTAAGTCGAGAGTGAATGGATTTAATATTGGAACTCGTAAAGACTCCACGTTTCTTCCTGAGAGTACCATTCCCTCTATCAATGGACTTGCTATGGGTGCTTCTTGGGGTATCCAAATCCCCTACAATGATGCTGGATGACCCCGAACGGTCTGACATTTCTGAGGAAGGCAAATATTCATCTATTATTCCAAGATCATCGCACTCCCCAATGAGAACCTCGTCGTCTTCATCTAGATTAATCCTCAGCTTATTTCCCATATGCTTAAGAGCCCCTTGAAGGTCCCCTCCTTGACCCAGCTGCACATTAAACACTTGGAGTCTCCGCAATTCGGGCACATCTTGGATTTCAAGCAGGCTCTGACTTTTCCTACCGGAATCCCGGCTTTTTTCACCTCCTCTGAAAGAATTTTGAGAGTTTTGTGAATTAGATTCGGTGCAAGTCCCTTGAAATCCACTGTCTAGGCTAAGACTTCGTGTGAGGGTGGTTCGACTTGTTCCGAAAAGTGGGGATAGCGAAGGTATGAGGATCGGGAACTGTATTTGGTCACTTGAGCAAGCTTCTTGGAGAGTCTCCTCTGTAATTGGGAATTCTTGGGAAGGTTTAATGATCTCCACCTTTATAAAAGGCTCCTCCTCAGCTAGAGGGAAGCATTCACAATGAATAATGTCATTCTCTGAGCATGACTTGACCTCCTCAAGTTCTGGTGGCTCTGAGGAGAGTGTCTCAATTTCTTTAATCTGCTCACAAATCTCTTGAATCACTTCATCCTTCTCATCTTTAACTTCATTCTCATCGAGTCTTGATGCGGTTTCTGATCCAGGTTGCTCTTCAATATTGGATATTATGTCCAGAGCTTTCTCTTGAGCTCTTTCTCCAACTTCTTTAATCCTCTGTTCCTTCTCACAAGCGAGGGTATTTATAAATTTATTCAAATCAACTTCTCCTCGCGTGAAAAATTTGTGAATAACAATGTGACCCGTGAGTTTCTCGAGGTCGTCAAAATGGCCGTTGGTGAGTTCGAGAGATGTGGGTTTATACAAGGGGGAAGTTGCACAATCCCTTAAATGTACGAGTTCCTCCTGGTCCTTTTTCCTGAGGTGACTTTCTTCTTTACCTTCCCCTTCGGTTTGGGTAGATTTCGACGTCTTTTTGAAAGGAACGTTCATTTCTGTGGGGTAAAAATGATATAAAATAGATATACATGTACAAATGCTATTTCATGATTTTTAAATACCGTTTGTGTTCTTGCTTTTTTTAAATGGTGGAAGTGGCTTGTAAATATAAGGCGATCTAATCAAATCAAAAAAGAGTAGTTTATTAGAAGTTGTTGCATGTCACTCAGACATTCAGCAAACAAATGACAAGTGAGACAGGACTTGACACATTTTGGCAAATTGAGCGGACAAAAAACAAATTTAATTTGCGAATTTATTTACTCTCGAGTAGCCTTCACAAATCCTCTGGAATATTTAATTAAAGCTCCAACCTTTTTGTAAATTTGTGAATTTGTGACCTTGTTTTTTCAACAATGAAATATTCGAAAACTGTGAAGGATATTCACTTACATTGAGCGAGAAACGAGCTTTTTGATTTGGGGATTTTTGTGAGGGCTCTTCACCTCACGGGGAAGGTGGCTGATGTTCACAAGATAGAAGAGTGGTCCTGTCCCTGGCTGGTACCGCATTAAAATTTGTGGGAGACTTTCTCCCGGAGAAACCGGCCTGGCAAGTTGTCAGTTTGTTTTGTTTGCTCGCTGGAAATCGATGAATCCCCGAGGAACGGAGAGTTGCTCAATCTTTATGTATATTTCATATGCTATTTATGCTTTACGAAGGTAATTTAAGATTGGGGCAAGTTCAGGACAAGTAGACTTGGACCATATTTGAGAATAGCCCCAATTTCACCTGATGCAGAGAGAGATACAAATAAAGATTAGATTCAGCTTGGAAAAATATTAAATATACCATGCAGTTTTGAGAATAATCAATAGATATTCAAGATTAAATATAAAAATTCAGTTTGGCCCTTGACTTGCTTTTGCAAATACCGTATGTGTAATCTATTGTATTAGATTCTTACAAAGAGTACAATTGTAGGTACGTCGGTACGCTACAGTATGAATATGGGTTTGACCCAAATTTCCGTCGAATTCAATCTATTAAATCACGCAAAAAACAAAAAGAAATTACTATTCTTTTTCGGGGATTAATGAATGGATTGGACTGGTTTTGACGACTGACTAGGACAGTCTATGGGGCAAATTGCAAAAAGTAGGAGTACTTTCACCTTGCTACCTGAAAAATTGGCAAGTGAAATACGGACAGGACATGCGAGGATTCGGGATTTGCCAATTTGGGATTCGGGGAATCGGGAGGATTGTAATAAAAGCTAGGTTAAATCAATAAATGACAGTGTTTGTATTACATTTAGAACAGGATAATAATATGGCAAAAATTGGAGCTTCTTTGTGATGAGAGACCCTTTAGTTAAGTAAATTGCTTTTACCATGTAAGGGAACCATTAATTATTTTAATGCCCTTT